>CM018049.1:42757700-42931083 GCA_008638375.1 Nyssa sinensis
AACACACAAAAGTAGTATCTACCCATTAATTGAGAAAACCAGGAAATAATCTCAAAGAGGTTGCATTAGTCTTTATGGAATTCATTACCCAGGAAAGAGGGGAAAAAAGAAAATAAAATGGGTTTCAAGCTTGTTGGGAACTACTTGTAAAAATTGATCACATCCCTAATCTATATAACAAGCAACTTCTAACATTTTTTAATACGAAACCACAAATTTTATTGAAAAACCAAAGAAAAATATATGGCGAAGGAAGAATGAATAATCTCTCACAAACAATAAATTACACAGAATAATAAATTTAGAAATTTTGACTTTTAATTCTAAAGAAATTCATGGACTTTTAACTTCTGCTGCTGTATTAGTCAGTCTCCCATCATGCATTTACATTTCAAAATTCTACAAATGTTAAAACTAGGGAGTAGAAAGAATTAATGATTATATGTCAAAGGGGAAAGTCATACACTTTGGAAACAAATTTAAATTCATAATAAATAATGGCAGCTGCAATTACAAGAAGCAATCTTACATGTGAATTTCTTATTTTCATCTGCAGTTGATCATATAATTGCTGCAAAAAAATCCAAAAAATGTAAAGCCTGATTCAGAACTTTTCTTGACTGGTAAATGGGATAAATAGTTCTACATGAAACACAGTTCCAGCTAGTCCTGTAGGCCTAACAGAAAAGGTCTTCAGGCAAAGCAAACAAAGGATTGGAGACAACAGTAAAGCATGCTCAAATTACTAAGGAAAAATAAAAGAAGAGCAATATCAAGGATTTGGGCCCAATTGAACTACTCGAGTCCTAAAAGTACATGACTACTTATTTCAGTATTCTCGTACCAGTATGTTAGAAAGCTCTTCAAAGGTAATGGTACAGTTGATGTTACATAGACATTCCAAAACTGGTAAGTCGGCAAAGAAGTGGTATCAAACAGCTATATTAAATAGATCATCATTTACCCGACCGAATAGAAATGGAAAACTTGGACCATAGTTATCGCCTTATCGAAACTGGATAACAGCCAGTTGAACTGGCGGACTAGTGACTGTTGAGAGCTTGATATACATTATTGATGTAATGCCCCGCATTTTCTTTTTAGCTTTAATTACACATATTTTGGAAGATTATTAATTTTTAGTATATCTAGTGAGATTATAAAATTTATTAAAATTGTATTGAATGAGTTTGAAGTGGTGTAATTAAATACAATACAAAAGTGGGATTATATTTTTAGTAAATTAATAATAATAATAATAACAACAACAACAAAAGTATTGGGGGGGGGGGGGGGGGGTTAAAATAAGATATTAAAAAAAAAGAGGGTATTGATATAAATAAAAGAATTGTAAGGTGTCAATGCATTAATTGCCTAAAATTCTATTCGTTCAATTTCCAATACTACCCCATACTATGAATTAAATTAATTGTTTCCTAGGAAACTTTAACTTTATCCCACTTTAGACAAGTATAATAGTGGAAAGGCAACACTAAAATTTTTTTTAATAAATTAGTCAATGCATTAATTGCCTAAAATTTTTAAATTAGTTATATATTTTGTTTATCTTTATGCATTCATATATTTTACTTTTTGTTTCCATGCATTTCCAATTTTTTTCTGTGTTTTAATTATGTTTGCAAATGTTTCTAAAATGTTTTCGTTTCATGGTCGTCCAAAACAACACTCTAAAACAAATTTTGATCCTTGGTAAAAGGTCATTACTAGTGTTGGTCTCACCAACGTAAGGTGTTGAGAGGGATGGACTTGAATATTTCAGGTTAAAAATACAAGCATATTAGAAACAATGGAGCGTAAACCTTAGTGCGTAATAATAAGAAAATACATCTAGATGAACTTTATGGATTAATATATGTAAACGATGTCTAGCACGTGCAAGTCCATACCTTACTTGAATGTATACAGACATATATTTACAGATATATGTGCGTGTGTGTGTGTAATGGACCTTATTTCCAACTTGTTTGCATCACATTCAGACCAAAATAAAACAAAAGATGTCATGTGTACATAAAAAGATAGAAGAATATTAAAAAGAAAACCAAATTACAAAGCCATTGAAAATAATATCAAAATAATAGTGGATATAACATTAGTAGCCAAGAGTACGCATAAGGAAAACTTCAGCAATGTTGTCATTCATGAAGTTTGTGACAGGGCATATGGCACATTTTTGGGCTGCCAATCATACACAAGCTAGTCAAACGTTGAGTCACCATATGAAAAATCGGGCCCAAGGATTCATCAGAGCCATGATGTAGTCAATGCTGCTCTCAGGTCAGTAAAGTGTAGTTTTTTGAGGAAGCAATGTAGGTGCAGGGATCCAGGAAAAAACAACCAGATCCATAATACTTACTCATAATGGGGACAGATAAAATGGCAGGCTACCGATGAATGAGTGGCAAACTCATACATATGCCCCATACCATGGGACTGTCTGACCTACAAACCACATTGCTGGTGCATCACACATATATTACCTGTATGCTATACCGTTCATACCTTTAAATTGTTGGAAAGAGTAGAGGCATTAATAACATGAGGCCAAATGCCATATTCAGCCAATAATCCTAGCATGGATGACATAAAGATGTATCTCTCATCCTCTGCAACCTGAATCACAACTACACTTTTAAGATTTGAAAAGACACCAATGTGAATTTAAAAACAAAAAAGGGCAAAGAATATAAGAGATGCAGAGAATCTTAACAACATATAAAAGAAAAATTCTCTTAAAGAAGTTCAAGATGTTACACACAAGATGTAGCACAGAAATTTCAAAAAACAGGAAATATTATTTGTTTCTACCAGAAAATATGTCAATACATATGATGACATTGAAAGATGATTGAAATTGTAGAATTCCATACATACACGTGTGTGTGTGCGCGCCTGTGTGTATACAATGAAGGCAGTGTATGTAAAAAGGAATCTAGCCAGTGAGAGCTCAAATCTTAAGTATTTAGGTCAAGATATTATACCTCGCCGGAGATTAAATGAAGTTTCTTGTATTAGCATTAAGGGAAAATGTTATTGGTCATTTTTGTATTAGCAATTCTTTTCTAGGAGATTACTCAACTCAACAAAGCCTTATCCCAATTATTTGGAGTCAGCTACATGAATCCTATCTCACCATTCTTCACTATTTAAGGTCATTTTTCTGTTAAACCACACATTACCATATATGTTTTAACTACCTCTACTAAAGTTAATTTTGGCCACCCTCACCCCCTAGCACGACTCTCAATATTAACCTATGTCAATATTCCTTATTGGTGCATTTATTGGTCTTCGTATTACATGACCATGCCACCTTAGCCAATATTCTCTCATTTTATCTCCTAGAAGTGCTACTCCTACCATCTCACGAATATGTTCATTCCTAATTCTATCTTTTCTTGTCTTACCGCACATCCATCTTAACATCCTCATTTCGGCTTCATTCATCTTATTAACATGTTGTTTCTTAACTATCCAAACGCAGCTCACCATTCGAACACTATTTTGATCCACGTCCAAACATGTGTTGTTCTGACGCAAATTTTTGTTTTTGCTCAAGAATCATATTCTTGCAAGGGTTAGGATTTCGTCTTGCCTATACAAAGGATCCTTGTGTTTTCTCTACGCAAGGACCTATGCCTCTTGAAGCCAAAAATTATTAAATCTCTTTTCTTCTAAAGAAATCATAATCATATTTCTTGTTTGCAAAGTTTGGAGGAACTTTGTGGTAAAAGTCGATTCCAAGGTGTTGGGCAGTAATACCTGCAACCCATAAATTTTGTAAAGCCTTCTACTCTATAAATTCAAGCCCGTATTGCAATCTTCAAATAGCATTACAAAAAAGGGACAACTACTAAAGGCAAAAAAGAAAAAGCTGTGGATAGAAATTATGTACCTTCAAATCATGAGACAGTTTTAGATTTTCTTCAAGATCACCTTTTCTGTGAGCCAACTCATTTAAGGCAGAAGTTACTGCTTCATTTTGCTTCTCGTCTATAGCCTATCATTCAATATAAGGTTAATTAAAATTCCATTCCATGGAAAGAAAGATAATGTCCATCAACGGAGACTTGCGAATAGAATGAGCTTCAAGAGGAATATTAATAACTTCCAAGCAATAGACAAACCAATCGTAAGTCAGCAAATTTCCTCTCCAGTGTATATTTTTCATTCAGCAACTGCAGTTCCTGATAACATACAGACCAATGCATTGTCATGCAAGTGAGAGACCTCAAAGTTGGGCTATAATGGTATTAACCACAGGCATGAGAGCAAAGGGCTTCAGGGAAATATATACCTTCACACAGGCAACAGAAATTTGTTGACGAAGAAACACAATTTCCTCTTTTTGCGCCCTGGCCCGTGAATAAAGTTCCTACCCACAGATTTAAATGGACAAGAGGAAGTAAGTCTACCATTAAATATCCTCATCAGAAATGTAAAGTAACAGTACCATAGCATCTCGGTCTTGAAAATTGTTGACATTGTCATCTCCTTTCAAATTCTGTTTCAAGGCATTTGTTTCATAGCTATGCCTACCAAACAAAACAGATATTTGCTTTAAATCAGTAACACCCCTACAAAATCAAACCTCAGGTAAATACAATACAACACTTTGCAAAGTTTGAAAAAAAAATTAATGTGTCTGCATCTTAACAAGTCTTGATGCAAGATATAAATTGGCACGAACCCTTCTGTTTGATTACCCAAGCTCAGGAATTACCTGTTTGAAAATTCATAGTTTCGTGTCTGAACTTTATCACTGTTGTGCCCATTCATAGAATTCTTACTGGACGACATCACACTGGAACTTCTGGGTCCTGTTGAAGACAACATTTAATTGCATGAAAGTTAATTGGTTCCATCATCACCAAGTGAATCTTGCATTTCACCTCATATTATTCTCATAATCAACATCTCATTGCGCAGATAATATTCAAGTCCCAGATGATCTGACCTCTGCTTTGAAAGGTTGCAAGGATCTATAACTACAGACTGTGAAGAAAGTCACCAAAGTTTAATTGAAAACAGGAATGGATGCAATCGTATTCTCAGATAAAAATCAAGACCACAAAAGGCACTGGTCAATCGTATTATCTAACCAAATGATTATCGCATGGTATAATTTCATAAATTAGTCACCAAAGTTTAATTGAAAGCAGAAATGGATGCAATCGTATTCTCAGATAAAAATCAAGACCACAAAGGCACTGGTCAATTGTATTCTCTAATCAAATGATTATCACGTGGTATAATTTCATAAATTAATATGACTGAAAATCTTCATTCACAGTTTATGCGGAAAGTAAATACCGCATAATGATGAAGTAAAACATAATTAATGCACGATAGGTAGAAGTACATTAATCAGCAGATAGGGGCAACGATGCAAGAGGTTGCCCAGAACAAATAAAAAGGCCATGATTTCCTTTTGATGTGTAAAATGGAAACTCAGCTTCATAAGATTTAGATTGACACCTCACTACACAGCTTGTCCGAGGGAAAATGAGTGCCTGCATATAGATATCAAGAAGAGACATTCCTAAAAAACAATAAGCTTCCCATGTAAGTTAAGAGGTGAATAATTTGAGAGATTATATGAGATCGTTGGTGGCATGAGTACTCAGTTACCAAGAGCATTCATAGTTTAGCAGTTCTTTTTTGGTAAGTCTATTTAGCTTTATGACATTTGAAATACTGTTTGACCCCCAAAACCTTTTATACTTAATTTTTTACAGAAAGCACCGTGTCAACTGCCTCTTGTCTATGATTGAAACTAAAACTCCATTAGTGTCCATATTACATTATTGTGTGATGATTTTCTCTAAAAGGAAAGACAGGGAAAAGCATCAAAGCACAACTAAAGAACCAAGATCGTAAGCTTAACATAGTTCTAGCAATTTTAGTCTCTAAATAACAGGGGGAAAAAGTGATCAAAGTTGCACCAATCTTATTTCTAGAATCAATGCTTGATGCCCAAAATTGTGAACTTAAATGCTGGCCAAATGCCCATTTTAATTTTTGATGAAATTTTTACTATTTTTATACCAGGATGCCAGAAACTGAAAAACAAGTAGTAAATAGACAAAAAAAAAAAAAAAACAAATGAACATCATTTCCACCAGGAAAAAAAAATTAATGTTATATAGAATAGAGAGCCACCACAAAAAACAAATCTGATAAGATATGCAACGGCAACCACAATAAACTCCCCTTAATTAAGTGGTTTACCATAAGAGTCAACAAGATCATTAGCCAATTGATGCAACCCACGAGAAAAAAAAAACACTCAAGTTGGGTACCATATCCTTTCCCTTATGAAGTATGTGAAAACATATATATTTATGGCCCTGTAATTATCAAGGAAACCATATCAATGCACTGAACAGATCAGCCTAACAAAAAGACAATGAAACTAAAATAATACCAAATAACTGGGAAGTAAAGAGTCTGGTTTCACATCTTAAAAGGAAATTTGTTCCCATACTTGAGAAGAATTTTGCTCCTATCCATCAATTTTTCAACAGGTGATAACTATGCTTCCTTTGTCATGCAATTTGCATTACTTGGTGATTATTTGAGCTCCCTCCTTTCCACTAATCCTTGTTTCTTGAAACATGCCAAAAGGTATGTTTAACGGACCATGTGGTTGAGGAGTTGCAATATTACATAGTACAAAAAAGTAAAAATATTTTAGTCCAAGAAATCCCAAGCTTAGATTGAACAGCCTGCGTTGAAGTCAATTTGGGTTGGACCTCAAGCACAGCTCATAGGAGCAAGCCTGGGTTGGCATCCAATCAGTCCCATATCGATTTCTGTGGAGTCTTTATTTTAGTTTATATAGACTTACTTTGATTGGGGCTATGTAATTGGTTGAACCAAGTATTAGCCCAGTGGGTCACAAACATGCATGCGCATCTGACCTGGCCTGGCACGGCTCAACTCTGACTGGTCGGTCATGTCATGCATATGCTGCGCTGCAGCTACAGCATGGAGTGCATGTGCCTGCATTGAGTTTGGTGGATGGAATCATTTTTATTTTGTTTCATGACTTCTAGGTTACAAAATTTAATCCTATGACCATTGGGCCTGAATGGAGCCTAGAGGATTACAATCCAATTATTGCAGCCTTAATTCACCTTTTATAGGCCAGTGATTGCAAGGTATTATGGCTGACAGTTGCTAACCATTTCAGCTTTATAAAGTCATGATGGCTAGTAGCTGTGGAGGCCTATATGAGCAAGCAACCTGACCTTGTTGGACACAAACTGAACATCTGCTTCAAACCACTCTGCCTCAATTTTTTCAAGTTTTGCTTCCAAAACTCCCTACATTCTGTTATACCTCATAAACCTATTTTTACGATTTTTGGGCAACAGTTAGAAACTTGGCACCACATCTACTATAGGCATTCCCTAAGAACTAGGCCTCTTGTGAGCATCTATTCAGTTGTGTGTTCAAATTGTTGTTGTCACTAGAACCTGCACATGGTGAGGAACAATGACTTAAGGACAAAATTACCGCGTGCTCTCATTCTTCCACAGGTAGCTTTTATTTTCCTGTCTAGTTCTTTAATATTATATTATTTATGTTTTTCTATTTTGTTATTTCAAATAGTGTTTTAATTTTGTGAATTATCTCGTCCACAACACCAACTACCCAAGTAGTGACAGAACTAGACCATGGAGTTAGGGGGGCAAAAACATAAAAGTTAAAATTTAAGAGGGTTTCTTGTAGGAAAAAAAATGGGAGGAAACTCCTAACTTAAAAAAAAAAAAAAACTAAAGAAAATAGGGGTTAAAAATCCAATTTTTTAAATTTTGAGGGGCACATAGCCCCCCCTAAGCAAGTTGTAGGTCCACCATTGTACCCAAGCAACATGTCCATATCGGGAACACATAGGAAGGATCCCATATGGAGACTTTTAGTCTACTCAAACAAGCTAGTCTCCACACATATGCTATGTGGTGACTCTAAGGGTCAACCACCCATAACTAGGCAAAAGTCTATGTGATTTGACTTGATCTTCCTCAATAATTTAATGGTCTAAACGATACACTAGCTATGGAATAACCAGTTCATATTGATCTCATGCAAGAGACCCAGGTCAATGTGAACATTTAGTTAAATATGAAAGAAGAATCATATGAAAGATGCAATCAAAATAATATGGTTTTTTTTTTTCTCATTGAAAGAATTTGGAGGGCATCCATTAGCACTTCAACATGTACTAATAAAGCAAAAGAGTCTCAAGAGCATTAAAGTTGTATAAGAAGTATCCCAAAAATATATATTAACAAAGACTCCCGCAAAAGTAAACAAACTTCATTTTTTACAAGAACAAAATTATTTCTTTTGCATCCCAGAATTGACAAAACAAGTTCAATTATGAATAAATTTACATGCGGTTCATTTTAGTCTTGAAGGACGATCAAGAATCAGTACAAGATAGCGACTCAATCAAACAAGATTTTACAAGAACAAAAGGAAAAATTATAATTCAATAATAAAAAAGTGACCCAGATGAGTAAACAAATAAAAGAAAGCAGAGACAAATCAGTTCTTATCAAAGACGGAATCGATTTTACTATCAATAGTGAGCCATGCAATCAAAAAATTATTGAACAACATACAATTCAGAAATGTAACAAATTCAAAGGAAAAAGGAAATAAACTTTTGAATTTGGTTTCTTTTGGTAAAAGAAATTGGTTTTATATATATGAGAATTAAAGCATGTTAGAGGGCCTAAGAATATTTACCTGTAAGTCTTTCGGAGCTGTGAATGAAGAACTAGAATGGTAGATCTATCAATCAAGAAAAACAAAGCTAGATAGGGAGAGAAGTGGAGAGAAAGAGGGGGACGGGTTTGTTTAATGTTTGCAGAGAGTCAAAATGCAGGTCGTTGCGCACAGTAGAGTCGGATAGAGAGAGCTGAAAACGAGACCTGAGAGTTGGAAATAAATTGAGAAAACACTTCAATTAAGTTATCGGCTCTCTTTTTTTTTTTTGGTTTTCAACAATTTTTTAATTTTAAAATGTCGAATACATATTTTAAAATATATTTTTTTTAATTTTTTAAAATTTAAATTATTATATTTAAATATATTTTTATAATTTTTAAAAAATTAATTATAAAATTTTAAATATATTTTAAAAAAAATTATAAAAATTATATCTGAATTACAATTCAAAAGAAGCGTAAGATTCTATTATTTTTCTCAAAACTGGTTCCAAGCAGTTCTGTTGTAGTTCTGAATACATAATATTAATGTGACACCTGGGTGGATGTACAGAAATCATTTTTGACCTACCCATGTCCTTTTTTATTTATTATTATTAATTTCCCTGACTAATTTATAACTTTTTTTCTTTTTCTTTTTTTTCAAAAAAATAAAACATTAAATTAAGAAAGAACCAAATTACAACAGATGTTTGTCAGACTCGAACAACGGGCCAACCACGTGTAAACTTTAAGACTGTATTTGTATGGATAGTTCATCACTTGTTTAATTATTTTTATTTTTTAAATAAATAAATGCTTGTTTATATTTTTTAAAATGTCTGTTTTAACATTTTTAAAATTAAAATAAATACTTTATAAAAAGAGTTAGTATATATATTTTTTTTAAATGCTGATTTCTACAGCTCATTCAAACGAACACTAAGTCTAATACATATTAATTCAATTTTACATCTCAAATGATATATTATTAAATTATTAATGATGTTTTCGATATGTTTTTAATATTTTACAAATAATTGCATTATTTAGAATACAAAATTTGATAAATATATTTGAAACATGTATATTTTTCTTATAAATAATTCAACCAATACTAGCTTCAAATCACTCGAATTAAATCTTGGTTCTACTTGTACCAGACACCTTAAAATTTTATAATAAAATTAAATTTCAAATTATATTATATACAAATGTTCAAAGATTCCTATATAAGTCTCTTTTTCAGTTCATGTCCCATCAAATTATTTTAACTTAAAAAAAGTTCCTAAATCTATTTAACCCAAAAAAAGTTTCCTAAATCTATTATTCAAATCATTTTCAAATCAATTCTTTACAAAGATAGTGAAGTTTTTTTTTTATATTTTAATCAAATTAGTTTCAATTCATTTCCAACATTAAAGATATAATAAAATTAATTTCAAATATATTGTGAATTCTAAAACTATCCTGAATATTACAATTATATTTTCAAAATAATTTGCATAAATATATTGCAATAACTCATATTTTATATATTTTAATATTTGCATTACCCTTTATACTCAAGATTTTGTTCTATTTTTTATTATTAATGATATTTTCTTGAATAACTCTCAATTGATAAATTATTTCAATGTCAAATGCCAAATTTGTGACTATGGATACAATGGATGGAGTCTGAACACAAGCCATTAGGGCTCCCTCTTGATAAATGCATGAACCCATCTGTACTCTTTTATGTTATATTTAATGAACACACCAGAACACTTTATGATATTTAACAATGTCTTTATGTTAATGCATTCATATATATATATATATATATTAAACATTAAAATCATTTTTATTTTGACTTTATAATTTTAAGTGTAATATTAATATTATTAAAAATTTATTAAATTTTTATTTCCTTTTTCTCCATTTTTGTCTATTTTTAAAAAAATAATAAAATTATTAAAATGTGGGTTAAGCTCTTTCTCCCTTCTCTTTCCCTTTTCCCTTTCTTTTCTTCTTAATTTTTAAAACAAACATGATATAAGCTCTTCTTACTTCTTCTTCTCTTCCACTTTTTTTTTCAAATCCTTCAATTCAAATATAGTGTAAATAATATAAGGTCAATGGTATGATTTTAGAAGATAAAAAATTAAAAATAAATAAACATTATACCAAGTGGCAGGATCTCATTTGTTGGATCAATTAACCGGGTCAATAGACCAGTTCATACCAAAATTTCTCTGGGACTAGGCGGGACGACAGCATCCCTATGACAGATGCGCGGCTGCTTGCACTTTTAGTTGATCATTCGTGAGTAACGGCTAAAACCTAGAAGCTGGAAGAAGCCACCAATGGCGATCATCAAATTAAAGGTACGCTCATGCCTTTCGCTACCGTTTCTTTCTCCTCTCTCTAGAATTAGCTTCAACTTCGAGCGTTATTGCTCTTCGTCTTCAACTTTAGAGGTAGATTCAGATTCCCAGGACGATGTTCTAAACGGGAACAACACACTCACTCCCAATATCGAGTTGTCTCCAGCAGAAACCCTAATTGCGGAGAAGTTTCATTCCCTAATCAAAGAACACCACCGGAAAAACCCTAACCCTAATCATTCCCTTCCAAATCCTGACTTCACCATCCCCTCTCTCTCCTTCGACTTTGCCAAAATCTCTACCATCGAATCCATCTCCCCTGCCATCGTGCGCCGCGTGATCGAGAAATGCGGTGGTGTCCGCCACGGCATCCCTTTCATCCAAACCGTAGCCTTCTTCAACTGGGCGACGGGACGTGACGATTTCGCACGTTCGCCCGAACCCTACAGCGAGATGATCGACCTCGCCGGAAAGGTACGGCAGTTTGATATAGCTTGGCACTTGATCGATTTGATGAAAACGCGGAAAATGGAAATTCCAATTGACACCTTCTCGATTCTGATAAAGCGGTACGTGAGGGCCGGATTGGCCTCCGAGGCAGTCCACACCTTTAATCGAATGGAAGATTACGGTTGCAAGCCAGACCTGATTGCGTTCTCTGTTGTGATTAGTATTCTCTGTAAGAAGAGAAGGGCGTCTGAAGCTCAATCATTCTTTGATAACTTGAAAGATAAAATCAAACCGGACGTGGTTATTTATACTAGCTTAGTTCATGGATGGTGCCGAGCGGGTAAAATTTCTGAAGCGGAGAGAGTTTTTGGGGAAATGAAGACGGTAGGGATTCAACCCAACGTGTATACTTACAGCATTGTAATAGATGCATTGTGTAGATGCGGGCAGATTACACGTGCCCATGATGTTTTCTCAGAGATGATTGATGTTGGATGTGAACCAAATTCTATTACTTTTAATAATCTAATGCGGGTGCATGTGAAGGCTGGTCGGACTGAGAAGGTCCTGCAAGTGTATAACCAGATGAAGAGGCTCTCCTGCCCTGCTGATACGATCACATATAATTTTCTCATAGAGAGTCATTGCAGGGATGGGAATCGTGAGGATGCGGTTAAGGTGCTTAATACAATGGTTAAGAAAGGGTGCATGCCCAATGCGTCTACTTTTAATCCAATCTTTAGGTGTATTTCAAAGTCAGGGGATGTGAATGCTGCTCACAGGATGTATGCCAAGATGAAGGAGTTAAAATGTAAGCCCAACACACTGACATACAATATACTGATGCGGATGTTTGCTGACTCCAAATCCACTGACATGGTTCTCAAGCTTAAACAAGAAATGGATGATAATGAAATTGAGCCTAATGTTAATACTTTTGGGGTTTTAATCTCAATATTTTGCGGGATGGGGCACTGGAACAATGCCTACAAGTTCTTCAGAGAGATGATTGAGGAGAAGTGCTTAAAACCAAGTCAGCCAGCATATGAGATGGTCCTGCAGCAGCTAAGGAAGGCAGGGCAGATAAAGAAGCACGAGGAGTTAGTAGAAAAGATGGTGGATAGAGGATTTGTTACTCGCCCTTTGTAGAAGGAGCATATCCTATCTGTATCTGTAAGCTGGATTAGGTAGTCTATCATTCTTGTGCCGTGATTGCTTGAAGCTAGAATTTTGCCATTGAATTTGAGAAATTCCATGTCTTATGCTTCCTGCATGTCAGTTTTGGAATTGAGTTTCAACATTTAGAATTGTCCATTATTTTAAATGCTGTGATTGGCTTCCTAGACACCTTGGTTGTTTCTCTTTCTTTTTTATTTTATTTTACATTTGAGCTTTTGGAACATCTAATGGCATAAAGATATTTTTTGATAGAAGCATAAAGATATTTGAAATATCCATTGGAATTTTTTAATGGGATGTTGCTTTCAATTCATGATTTCAGTTTAGGAATATCCTTTATTTTTTGTTTGGAATCTTAGCTGTATTATGTGACAGTGTAGCATCTTTGGGGGCGAGGGAGGGGACGAGGTGTCATATGACATTAAATTTTTTATTAATTTGACATGAGGAGAATTTGGACCATTCACTCCACTTCTATGAAATTTCCCTTTGTTGTTTCATATAATTTGCTTCTATTGAGCATAACTTTTAACCTAGCACTAGTATCAGTATGGACCAGTGTTGTCGAGGATAGTGAAATATGTTCCTTAGGCTGGCCTTGCTTAGTGAGTTCTGTAACAGCTATATACGGGATTTCAATGTGATTTTGAAAGATTGCTTGGGAATGCTGATTACTTTTTAAGTAAATGGGAATGTAGATTAGTTACCAATAAAAAAAGGGAATGTAGATTATTGCTCATGAAGCTATATGGCTGGAGCTTTTTTTTGGGGGGACGAAGAACTGGGCCATTATTCAACTTTCCATTGCACTATTCCTGTCACATTAAGCAAAGAAGAAGAAGAAGAAGAAGAAGAAAAGATCTGGGCAATTATTTAACTTCCTTTTACACTGTTCCAGTTGCAGGTGCGCAGTTCAATAGAGTCTAGAAGTGCTCAGAAGGTGTTCTCAGCCTAGTTAACATTTTTTCTTGAGGTGTGGAAAATTTGATATTATAGTTCAGTCATATTCTTGTGCTTTCTGAATGACTATTTTGTAATTATACTCTCATTAAGGATTCACAAATGTTCGGGTTTACTAAGCTTCTTCATATCATTAAATGCGTTTGCCTTACTACCAACACAATCGGGTTTACTAAGCTTCTTCATATCATTAAATGCGTTTGCCTTACTACCAACACAACAGGTCACTATCACAGTCTCTGTTTCTATATACTTCTTTGTTTGTTTCCATGTAAAATTCTATCAAGAAGAAGAATATGCATTTTCAATTGTGCCATGATTGTAACATTGATAATGTGTTTCCATTACTGGTTTTTCATAACTCATTTGGTTGGTGAGAAAAAAATAGGAAAAGAAAAGAAAGAAAATGAACTTTTGAATCAGCTTTTTTGTGTTGTTTTTCCATAACTTGAGAAACTCCCCTTTGCTGATGCGGATAGAGGTTTTTACTCTCTATTCAGTTGAGGTTCTAGTTTCCTTGGAGATGTGAATAAAGGATAGAAAACTGATCATATATATATATTTGTTCTGCTTTTATCACTTATCCTATGTTTTCTTTAGGACCAAACATGCATAATACTTAACAGCGGAGTACCTTAATTTGTTGTGCTCTCACTATAACCGAAATGAGGTTTTACAAACTTATCTTAGTAATTTGGATTGGTCCAATTATAGTGACCCTAAAAATGTACATGTGCAATTTTGTACTAGGTATTATATGCACTTATCCAAGGTATTTAAAGTCTCCATGCAGTTGTAGAAGCTTTAACAAGAGGATTCAGTAGAAGCTAGTGGAAGCGGGGTGCCTAAGAGATGGGAGATTGGTAATATTGCTTCTCGAATTGGTCGGCTTTACTTTGGACAGCTGAGGCCAGATATTTGTTGGATTGATATATATTCTATGAAGTGTTTTTTTCTTTTGGAGGCGTACATATATTCCTCAAGCCAGGAGAGCTGACTAGAGGAACACAAGATGGGAGCCTGAAGACAAGAAGAAAGGGGGACAAGTGAACCAAAACAACAGTGAGCTCAAAATGCCAATTAAAATCACAAAGGCAAGAAACCAAGGGACAACAGTCTAATTTGGAGCATCGGGACTGGTAAAGATTTTCCTTGGCAGGCTTCTGTGGAGGCCGACCTCCAGTTTCCCCCATGTTGCAGCTTTGATTCTGACAGCGTGAGAGATCAAATGAAACACTTGATCATAGGAGATCTGTTTCTGGCACAGTAATCTGGAACTTTTCTCAAACCAAATGAAGTAAACAGTGGCTGCCATAGCAAGTTTTCTCAAGCGGGATAGAAAAGAGGAATCCTTCCAAGACTTCGTTACCTCTGGAATCTCACGATCCCAATCGCGAGGTCTTCTGCTCAGAAGACATGCATGAAGGATGCTTAACCAAATAGCAGACGGAAAGGGGACATTTGAAAAAGAGGTGTTTGCATTCTCTGTACTTTTTGAGCTCAGTAAACATGAATCTAACACTATGTTTGGATGAAAGAAATTGAAAAAAAAAAAAGAGAAGGGAAGGAGAAGGAAAGGAGCTTATATCGTATTTGTTTTAAAAATTAGAAAGGAAAGGGAGGGAAAATAAGGAGAGAGAGAGGGAGAGCTTAACTCCTCATTTAAACAATTTTGTTATCTTTTAAAAGTGGGAGGAAGTGGAAGGAAAAGGAACAAGGATTTAATGAATTTTTCATAACACAAATTTTACTCTTAAAATTATAAAAGTCAAAATAAAAATGACACTTTTATCTTAGGGCATTCAAATATACTTTAGTTACAGTTAAATTACTAATTATTAGTATGCTTAATTTAAAAGGGTAAAATAGTAAAATAATATAAATTTTTTTTTTTTCTTTTCTCTCCTTTATCATTCTCAAATAAGATGAAAAGATTATATTAGTTTTTTCTTTCTTTTCTTTTTATTAGTTATACAAACATAAAAGATGAATTACTCTCTCCTTTCTTTTATGTTTTTTTCTATCTTGCTTGTCCAAACGAACTATAAATGACTGATGCTTCGTTGAAAGAGTTTGTCTTGGTGTTCCTTTGTCTCCTAATATTGGGAGGGATTGTTTCTTGACCTCAATCTTGCTCACAAACTACAGAGGTTCCTCGCTAGGTTTCTAATTGTTGAACCGGCTTTAAAAGGTGTATCCATTAGTATATAAACTTAAAATGTTGATAGATGAGTGCAGGGGACGTTCGAAGTCATTTTCTAGTTCCCCCCAACTTCTCACCGAAAGCATCAACGCTTCACTGTCACTCCTATAACTTTGTTTTTAAGGAACAATTAAGATTCAGTTATAGTCATTAAGAATCGAAGTCACGTGACAAAAGAAGAAACCCCCACTAGCGTCCAATTCAAATAAAGTATAAAATACAAGTTAAAAATTTAGGAGCATAATCTAAATTTCGATCAAATTACAAAGATATAGTGTAAAAAAGTTTTAAAATTATTAATAATTTATATATGAACAATGCTACACATTTTAAAAATTATATTAATTATATAATTTAACTATAATTATTTAATATTTAATACATTACTAATATTATTTTAAAAATTATATTAATTATATTAAAAAAATTAATTATATAATTTAATACATTATTAATATAATTATATTACATTATTTAAAAAATATAACCTTACGGATTATAGCATATTCTTATCCTCGCATATGAAAGAACTCTTTTAACATTTATTTTTACGTTTAGCTCTTTAACCTAATGTAAATTGTGACATCATGGAACACGATGATTGGATCCATAATCTGTCCCTTTCAATCAAAAAAAAAAAACTGAAGGGGCAAATAAAAAAAAAAAGAGTCTTTTACGGCTTCACCGATGCTCTCACTTCTTTTTCTCTCACCGTCGACGATCCGATCAGCCAAGATTACCAATGAGACGAATTTTCTCACAGCTGACATCGATTACCACCTGAACGATCTTCTTGTGATCTATAAATGACAAGAAGTTCTCACTGAAATCTCAAGAATTCAAATGTCGCAAAACAACATACCGGTGAGCGAAGTGTACTGGTCTCTCGTCGACAAGGCGGACAAGAAGTTCTCTAAAATCAGAGATTTGCCCTATTACGAACGCAACAGGTCACCATCTTTTTTCTCCCTATTCATGTGTTTGTTTCCATGGAAAACTCAACCAGAAAAAAAGTGGGTTTCTTCAATTGTACCGTCATTTTAACACTGTCAAGGATTTGCATAAACTGGTTTGACATAGCCCGCAGTTTTGTTACCGAGAATGAAACGGAAAGGAAAGAAAGAAAATTAAGTCTTATGTTTTATCTTGTTTTTTCATAACTTGAGAAGTTTCCCTTAATTGAGCTGGGTAGTTGTATTTACTCTCAATTCGAGGTTTCTTGAGTTTTTGAATAAAGGATAGAAAACTGATAAATTTATATTTTGTTTTATTACTACTCCTACGTTTTCTTAACAACCAAACTTGCATAATCCAACTATTGCGCATTCAACATTTAGCACAATGGAAGTGAGGATTTTACAAAATGATCCCAGTAAATTATGACCGGTCCAATTATAATGACCCTGAAATATGTTAATATGCTGTTTTGTACTAGGTATAATACGTACTTCTACAAGGTATTTAAGGTCTACACACAATTGTGGAAGTTTCAACAAGAGAATCGGCAGAAGCTGGTGGAAGCAGGGCTCAAGAGATGGGAGATTGGAGATATTGCTTCTCGAATTGGTCAGCTCTATTTTGGACAATATATGCGGACGAGTGAGGCCAGTTATTTGTCGGAGTCATATATATTCTACGAAGCAGTGTTGACTAGGGAATATTTTAAAGAGGGATTGTTTCAGGATCTCAATCTTGCTAACAAACAACTGAGGTTTCTCTCTAGGTTTCTACTGGTTTGTTTGGTGTTGAACCGGCGAGAAATGGTGCATCAGTTAGTAAACCAGCTTAAGTTGTTGGTAGATGAGTGCAAGAGGACTTTCCAGGTCATTTCCTCTCTCCCTCTCTCTTTTTCCCAACATGTATATTCTGTTGATATGTTTTCTTGCTTTTGGGATAGATGTGTTATTGGGTCCCATTTGAGTGTGCTGTTATAATTAAATCCCTGTGTTGTCTTTTGTGTATCATTGTTTGTGCAAATCCATCATTTGGAGTGGAATTGCCACATAAAAGGAGCCTTCATCATGAAATGGTTGTGAGACATTGAAACAGAATCATTTGTGATGCATTTGGATGTATCATGGAAATTGAATTGCTGCATTCTAAGCAAATTAGTATTTAAAGCATAAATTCATCACTCAATATTGGCACATTGCCATAAATAGAGCAATCTTCACAATGATTTATGACTCCATGATCAGTTTAAGATTTTGAGGAAATGGTGCTGTATTGATTTTTGCCAAGCTTATGTCATTTGGTTTCCAACTTTCGGCAATGGCTTCATTCTTCATGAGGAGTTTATAACAAATAATGATATGTATAACACTATGTAGAATTTTTTTTTTTATATATCTGGGATGTTCAAATATGCCATATCTTTCTCTCTAAATCTCTCTTTAACATTTCATTTGGATGTCTCATGAAAAATTAAATACTCTATTTTAGGCATCATAGTCTCTACAAATCCATTGTGGAGAATGATTGCATCCGAGTATATTAAAACCATCAAGCATCAAAATGGCCTCTTAGTCTCTACAAATCCATTGTTGAGAATGATTGCATACTAGTTTATTAAAACCATCAAGCATCAAAATGGCCTTATTGCTTGAAATCCAAAAACTGAATGTATATATATCGTTGCGGTAATAAACCATTTCTTGTAATGGCTATTCTATATGATATGTGACTATGATTCCATGTGACTGTAAGCATTTCCTTAGACTTCAAATGCACCCTTCTTCAACTACTGGATATCATTATTGGCAGAAGAAATTCATGATGTGTTTTCCTTGTAGATAGATTGAATGACATTCAAATGATATTGTTTCCAGGAAACTGACTTTAAAGAATGGAAGCTGGTGGTCCAGGAAATAGTTAAATTTCTGAAAGCTGATACAGCTTTTATGAATATCAGGCCTTTGAGATATAGTTTTTTACTGGACCTTCATCCCGATTTTCTACCACATGTTACCAATGCAAAGAGAAAATTAATCTTAAGAGATGCCATATTGAGTAGTTACCATCCTAATGAGGTTAGTGCAACCTACTCTTTTTCTTATTTTTTTTGTGTGGATGAACAGTGTCCTTTAACATATTAATTTTTCTTCTGTTTATTTTTGACAACGAGGAAAAAAGTGTACTTATAATCGCTAACTGCAATGTCTTAGTTAGTTGACTTCTGATATGCTTGTATTTAATGCAGCTAATTGTGATTGTTCCATCTTTTTTGTTAAATTTCTTGCTTAGGTCAAATTTTCGGAGCTCACACTTGACACTTTCCGAATGCTTCAATGTCTGGAGTGGGAACCCCGTGGCTCATTTTACCAGTCAAGTGGAGCTTCTTCAAGTGGGACGGGTACTAACTTTAGCCAGAATGGTGCGGCAGGGCCTGGTTGTATTAATTACTCGCAGGATATTACTGATCCTACATTGCCACCTAACCCGCACAAAGCTGTCTTATATCGTACATCTATTACACATTTCATAGCAGTGAGTATCTACCCTTAATCTGATATTTCTTTACAACTACGCACTTTTCTATACCAAAAGAAGACCATATGTCAACATTCCAGTGTTTTGGTCATGTGTAAGGGAGCATTAGGAGATGTTGGGTATTATAAAATTTATTGTTAAATTATGGATATGTCCAAAATTTGTCGGACATGTATCCATGCGTTTTGACTCCATAGAATTGGATGTGCTACCTAGCTAAGTGCGACATGTTTTATATATTTGCAAATCATTACATGTTCTTATTTTATTTTAAAATATAGATGTGACTTTCCGCTTGCGGGAGTAAGACTATGTACGTCTAACACTCCTTAGACCTTGTACTGCTGTGAATCTCGTGCATTGGGCTAGCTATTTTTAGATATATGTGGTTATTGCTTTACGTATCGTTCTTGGAATTGGTTCATCAGGTTGTAGATTATCTTGTTAGAACACCACTTGCCCTAAGGTTTAGGCTGTTAAGGAATGGGCTCAATAATGTATATCAAGCCCTCAAATCCTTCATCATGTGCAACTTCGCCTCTCATGTTGAGATAATCAAACCCAAGACCTCCCTTAATCAAGTGTCTATTTTTTTTATTAGTAAATAAATGTTTATTTCATTAAAAGGGAGCCTGAGAAGGGGCACGCCCAAATATAAACAAAAAAAGGATTAGGCAACAAAAATTATGGCCTAAAATGCCCCCCAAAACCTATGAAAGTGTCTAAGTACATATGATAATCTTCTTTAAGACTAAAGAAAAGTAAACGCAAAAATCTGTCTTTCAAATGCCAAATCAGAGTCTTGATTCTTTCAAAAACTCTTTGGTTCCTCTCCCTCCAAATGTACCATGTCAAAAAAAGAGGAGACATTTTCCACACTCGGCTTAAATCCTTCCTTAGCTGACCACATCTCCACCCCAAAAGACCTCTCTAAATGAGTTTGACATCACCCAACTGTAATTAAACAGAGAAAAAACTAAGCTCCACAGGTCGCAAGCCACCTTGCAATGTATCAGAAGATGACCAACCATTTCTTCCTCTTCTTTACACGTAATGCACCTATTCAGAAGATGAAAACTTCTCTTATTGAGATTATTCATTGTAAGAAAAGCACCCCAAGAAGTTGACCAACAAAAAAATGCAACTTCCTTTGGAATTTTTGATTTCCAAACAAGCTCTCATAGGAAACTAACTTCACTGTCGCGCATCAAATGCGTGTAAAATGACTTCACGGTAAAGGCCTTCTTTTCATCAGCTTTCCACACCATTGAATCTTCCCTACCTGCTCGAGTTTTCCATCTTTCCAACATGCCCATCAATTGTTCCACCTCATTTAATTCTCAGTCAAAAAAAATTTCATGTGCAAATGAGGAAGTCCAAACAAAAATATCACTTGTCCATGAAGCGTACTCCAGCTACCAAAGGATCTTTATTGGCTGCAATGTTGAACAACAGGGAAAATTTCTCCTCTAACAACCCATTGAAACATCGTGCATCCTTCCAAAATTTCACCCTCCTCCCCTCCCCTACTTCCAATCTAACCAGCTGCCTAAAGGCCTCCCTCCCTTTAGAAATGGCCCTCCAAAGACAACATCCATACGCTTCCCTAGCTTCTTAAGAAAACCAGTCTCCCTCCTCACACCCATACTAGAGGGATATCACCTTTCTCCAAAGAGCTGTCCTTTCTTCCACAAACCTCCATTCCCATTTGCCAGGCAAAGCTCTATTAAACATCTTTAGGATTCTTATGCCCAAGCCCCCTCCCCCCCTTTCTCCTCTTTTCACTTTCTCCCATGTAACAAGATAGATTTTCTTCTCATTCTCCTGAGCTCCCCAAAGAAAGTCCCTCTGCAACTTGTCCAACTTCCTTTCCCCCGATGCTAGAAGTGGGAACAAAGACATGAAATAAGTTGGAATGTTGGAAAGAGTGCTTTTGATAAGCATGACTCTCCCTCCCTTTGAAAGATACTGACTCTTTCAACTTGCCAACCTCCTTTGGAACCTCTTTAGGACTGCATCCCACACTGCGTTAGAGTGAGTCCGGGCTCCTAAGGGAAGACCCAAATAAGTATAAGTCAAAGAACCAACCCTACACCCAAAATCTCTGGCTGGAACATGCACCCCTTCTTCCTCACCCATTGGAATTATCATACTCTTAGCCCTATTAACCTTCAACCACGAAATTACTTCAAAACAAATCAAAATGCACCTAAAGTAGGGAAGCTGGCTTTCCTTTGTCCCATGGAACACTAATGTATCATCAACAAACAATTAGTGAGTTACTTCAATTCTCCTTCCACCATTATCTTCGACAATAAATTCCCTTCAACTTCCCTTCTGCCTTGGCTTTCTCTAACATCTTGCATAAGGCCTCCATCACTATCACTTAATCAAGTGTCTATTATTATGTTTAAACTTTAAATACCACAACAGAGTGCAAACTTATTCTAAAAAATAGGATGGCAAAGGGAGAGACTTGAACCTAAGATCTCTGTTACTGTGGTTCTAATACCATATTAAAACACCACTTGCTTCAAAAGCTTAAGTCGTTAAACAAAGTGCCCAATAATGTATATCAAGCTTATAAGAGAGGCTTTCAGATGGCAAACTAGTGTTTTATGTGTATGGTAGCTGAGGAGATAGTCTGCCCCCTTCTTTTCGTATCATCATCGGTGTGCTAAGGGACCTTGGGCTGTTTGTTTCCTATAATTGATAGAAACTGCTGTTGTATGGTAGAATATTGTATCATCTTGTTGCTTGGAGTTTGTTAGCTGCATTCTTTCTACATTTTGCTCTGTTTGCTGCCCCTATTTGCATCTGGTTTTAAGGTCTGGTTTGACTTATAATATAATTTATATATATTTTTTTTTGTGGTCAAATATTAAGCCATGTTTCAAGGGGGAGGAGGCTCCTATTGGGGTGCTCAAGCACTCAATGTTGAGCTCATTCTTTTTTTTTTTTTTGGATTACAGGGAATTCAACATCGTTTATAGATTCTTTTATAACTTTTTTTAAAAGAAATATGAGGATATATTTATTTTAGGGATGGGTGGTTGCATGGTATAGTTTTTGGTATACTCTCTTTTGTATATGGGTGCACTCCCTCAGTGCTTTCTAAAGAAATTTTGCTTATTAAAAGAAGAAAGATATTAGGCTCTCTTAATGTGAAGAATGCCCTCATTTTACTGAACCTATGATAGAGGACATCCTTGAAGAAATTCATAGGAATGGGTTATGCAAAATTTTCATTTTTAACATGTTAAATTACATGTAATTGTGCTTTCTATGGTAGGTTCTAGCTACAATTTGTGAGGAGCTCCCTCCTGATGGAATTCTCTTTATATACCTGTCAGCTTCAGGTAACACAAACTCTCTCTCTCTCTCTCTCTCTCTCTATATATATATATATATATATATATATTTATATGTATATCCGCGGTTTTTACTCTTCTTTAAATTTTTTGTTCAAGGTCATTCAAATTGCTTCAAAGTTGCTCACATTTACATAATTCAAATTGCTTCAGGAAGCAGTTTACATACTATGTCATCTCCATCTCGTACTTGTATTGGCAATAAAAACATTATCAGGAGCTCTCAATCTCACATCATCCACTCTGGTGAAAATTCTACATCTCCATTTGGCTCCCCATGTGACAGCCCCAACCCTTCTTCAGGGCAAAGTAAAGGGGATTGTTTAAATTACCAAACTAGCTGCTTACATAGTGGTGCTCGGGGAGGTCGAGGTACTCTACAACTAGTAGATAAATTTACTATGGATAAACCTATAAGTGACTAATTAAGTTATATTTTAGTATCTGTTGTTGTCATCATCACAATCATCTCACATTGCAATTATTGTCACCATTAATTCCTATTTCTAGGCAGTATTCACAATGATTGATGTTGTAAATATTGATTGTAAATATTGACTGAATCTATAACTTAATTTAGGCATTAGATTGAGCTTAATCTGTAGCTTAATTTAGGCATTAGATTGATTGATTGTTTTTAGGATAGTTTCCTTATTTACTTGTAAGTTGTGACTATAAATCTTGACCTCCTAGAGAGAAGAATATATCTTTTTCATTCTCTAAAATATATGCGACATGGTATTAGAGCAGGTTTTCTAAATCATAGCTTCTCTTTCTCGGTCCCCCCCCCCTCTTGGTGCCTCTTGTCTCTCTCGGCCCCTCTCGGCAGAGCCTCTCGACTCCTTCAACACTCTCGACCTCCTCGGCCCAGCCTCTCATCACCCTCGGCAGAGCCTCTTGGCTCCCTCAACCCAATCTAGTCTCGACCAGCTTTTTTCGCTTCCCAAATCTTTGCTCTAGCAACTTCTTTGTCCTATCATGACTAATAAATTAGACAATAAGGACAATAAAGATTTTTTTTTTATTGCATCACTGACCAATACAAAATTGAAGGGTTCCAACGAACGGACCAAGCATATTGAAGTTGATTGCCATTTCATTCGATCTAAAGTAGAATCCCTCCTTGTTCTAGAGTTTGGAATGTATTTTTATTTTACCCCTCTCTCTCTCTCTCTCTCTCTCTCTCTCTATGGGTATTGTGTTTGATTTATTCCCATGTCATAATTGAGAACATAAACCCTGCATCTTCCCCTTTGGGGTGTAGGAGATCCCACTCAAGCTAACAATTGCAATTTTGAAAAAAATTTGATAAACTTTTTTGTTTGTTTAGACAAAATATTTTCAAAAAATGTTTTCAGCATTTTCTGATGTTTGGTTGACCAAAAATGTTTTACATAATTTTTGGGGAAGATGATAGTAGCTTGCAAACCTAGGAATATATATATATATATATATATATATATCCTAAGTCATTTTCTGAACATACACTGTATATATGCATTTATAATTTTATATACATATATATTCACTTATAGATATGCCTATATGCTAACCTCTATGTACACCAAATATAAATTATATATATTGTTGTGTTCATATATATATGGTTGTACAAGTGTTTATAATGTATTTTTAAAGAATTGGTAAATTACTTCTGAAACTTTAACCAAACACCAGAAAATAAGATGGAAAACGAATTTTTTTTTTTTCATGTAAAAGATCTTATATGATCAATATTTTCAGGTGTAAAACATTTTATATCAAAATAAACAGAACGTTACTTTTCTCTTTCCTGCTCATAGATGAATTTTGTTATTTAAAACCACATCAGAGATTGTTAATATCATTACCATGTTTTGGATGAGTTTTCCCTCATTGTTTTATTCAAGGATAGGTGTTGGATCTATGTAATGCTAACAACAATTCCCTGAAATTCACTGCTGTCCAGAAACTCTATCAAGTTGTTTTCTAGAATCCTAATAGCATGTCACTGATAACCTTGTCAATTCAAAGTTAGTTCCATTTCAAATCCTAATATCTTTTCCTTGATGTCCAACTTGGTAACAGTTGAGAATATGAAGGCACCAGAATAGTTCCTCTCTTCTTCTTGAGTTCTTCCAAGAAATTGTACTGAGAATTTGAAAAGGAGACGGAGACTTCATGTTATATAATCTATTTCTTCTGATTTCTAATTTAAACTTTAAAACTTGAGGTAATCATTCAGATGTCAAAAAGCAAAATTGACCCTTTTTAGGCCTTCTTTAAGCTTTTCTTTTTGTTGAAAAACAGCTTCGTTCAGAATGTCGACTAATGAGGCTTTCATGCCAAAATCCATCAAAAAGTGTTTCTTTCAATGGGAACTGCACATTCTTAAGAAGATGAAATGCAGCTCCATTGTGATGATGTAGCTTGATTAAGATGATTGGTCTAATACCTTTCATGGTGTTAGCTACAACAGAAATTGTTAGCTGGTTGTTATTACAAGTTGATGGTTTTAGAAGGGATTTGAGTAGACCAAGGTAGATATAAATATAGCGATAAGAAGTTTGATTTAGTCTTACTGATCAAACAAAAAAAATGTTTGATTTAGTCCTATGCTTGAATTGTATACATATTTTTGTACATGATAAAATGGTGGAGCTAAGTTCTTCGGTTTTAGTTCTACCATGTTAAACAATGTTCTGTTCAATATTTTTTTTTTCAGCTGTAGTGATTCTTCTTATTCATATTGATTATATGTTGATGAATAACAATTTTATTTGGGAAAACTTGGATTGTAATGGTTTCTCCCTTTGTCAATTTCTTTATGCTGTAATTTTGTTGCATATTTTGCATTATATGCTGCAGTTTTGGCTGATTTTTCTTAGTCTCTCCAGTTCATAACTTTGGCTTTTCTCTGAAGAATGAAATTTTCTTTGTTAAAACCATAATCTTGGCAGTTATTTCACACTTGATTTTTCCAGCATTGAAGGATATCTAATCTAATATAAATTAATCCTTTTCCAGGTGTAAATTGCATTTTTCCTTGTGACATAATTCCATTTACACGAAGACCGCTTTTTTTGGTTATTGACAGTGACAGCAGTAAAACATTCATGGCAAGTACACTAACTCTTTGTTCAAGAACTCATGAGTTTTGGAATAGCAATTTCAAACATGACTGATATTCTCAGTGGAGTGTTTTAATTTTTCAGTGTTCAATATGAAGGGTTAAAAAATGTGATGAGTCGTCGAGAGGAGCTAGCTCATGATGTGAGATAGAGATACAGTTGTATAGTTTAGCAAATTACTTGGGCAGAGGTGGTACGGGGTGGGATTAGGGTAGTTTGTTACCACGATGGCTTTTTGTTGCTGAGGAAGTAGTGTTTTTTTTTTATGGAGTATCTTAGGTTTTAGGTCTTAGGTTTTGGTTTCTGCCTTTCAATTTTTTTCTGTTTTTGTTCTTTTTTTTCTAGCATTTGCAGACTTCGTGCGTACATGGTTTTTGTCCTCTTGGTGTCTTTAGTGCTTTGCTTTTACCGAAAAAAATGTATCTATTTGGTATGAACTTAATAAATGTTGAGAGCATCGGGAAATTAGTGAGATTTTTATTGGGGCATTTTCATGGTTTTAAATCGCGGTGTAATAATACTAGGGGTATCAGTTGATACGTAACCGAAATTGCAAACTGCTGTTGTGATTCAATCATTGGCAAATCCCTTAAAATCATTGATAAACATGATTTGGCCCCAATTCTTTACATTTTATTATTTTTAATGGTTTGTTTTCAATTTTATGACAGTGGGAAAGATGTATTACTCATTGTATTGGCTTTTATATTATTTTTAAGGAAAACTAATAAGAAAATATTATTTATTATGAAAACCATTACACTATTAGACATGCAATTATAAGTCCATAATTAATAATTCAGAGAAAGCAAGTAATTGTTGGTAAGAAAATTCTAATTTCTACAATACTAAAATTAAAACATAAATTTATTAGGTATTGATATAGTGAATTAGTACATGATCTATCATAGAAATTTTAAATGTATCTTTTTATTTCATACCGTCTTTGATTCGTGAAGTCATCAACAAATTGAATAGCATGCAGGTTCTTGATAATTTTCCTTCTCTTCCATCATCATCATTATAAGCTTGTTGTCCTTGGTCCTTGAACAAAGAAATAGTTGAAAACTCCCACCTCCATTATACTGCCACTGCTACTGCTATTGCCCCTAGAATCTTCTAGTTATTATTGCACATGATAACCATATCCATAGGCATTGACGGCTCAAAGAGACCATTTCCAAAACTTTCTACCTCTGAAGGAGGTGGAACTATACTGTATTGTGGTTGTGGTGGATAGTAATGAGGTTGGGGGTATGCCTCATGAGGTTGTAGATAGTAGAATTACGTCAGTGGTTGGGGCGTGTTTTTTTTTTTTTGGGGGGGGGGGGGGGGAGTATGAGACTATGAGGGGTACATGGGTTGTGGGTAATTTTGAGTGCCCGTATGTTGTCCAATTCTAGGCTCTCCAAAACGTTGCACTTTAATATACTGATCAAGAAAAAAAAAACTATAATCATAATCACTATGATCATTTGGTGAGCTATTCGCACATCTCCTTGACCCACCCACACCGTGGTGATGGTGTCATGATGATGGCAGGGTGGATGAGGTGGAATCTCCAATTTCTTTATCATCTCGAAAACTAGGAATTTCATATTCCCCACGATAAGGTGAGGGAGTCAATATGCAACCTTGTCTAGAAGTTTCAGCTTCATATTCCATAATTTGGCCTTGCCCCCCCGGCTCCATGGTCACCACCTCCCCCGTGAGAATGACCACCACTAGAACCTTCAGTGGGACTTGTACTTCCATAATTTCCAATACTGCCACTAGGTGCGCTAAACTTTTCGTCATTTCCACTAAGTTTTTCTGTCTTTTTTCTTTTTATCCTTCTGAAGGAGGGTGAGGTTACATGGAGTTTTGACTTGTTCCAAGTCAAAATGGTTTAAATTTAGTTCCTTTTCATTTTCTTTTGTTTTCTGTCAATTTAGTTCCTTTTACTAATGACATGCAGATAAAAAAGAAGGCCTAAGTCTATGAAAATCTGGTTTAGGCAACTGTACAGAGTTTGGAAGAATTTTGAAACCAACAATAAGTATAGAAATAGGATTAAGCTGTGATGACGTGCAACAAAATTCTGGACCTCGTAAAAATCTGTACAAAGTTATAATTAGTGTTGAATGAACAAAAATAATTATGATCTGGACAACTTCCTGACATCTAGTCGAAGGGATTGAGGACATCCAAGATAGAAAGACGAGGTTAATAGAGTATGGGTTGCTGAAAAGTTTCTTGGCAAATGATACATGCCTATAACTGAGAGCACATGCTATTTAGAGATGAATTCTAGGGGTTTGATTAAGAAATTTCAACGTTTTAAATGTGCCATAACTTTTTAAGGCGAAGACTTCTACAGCCTGGGGGTATTGATATAATCAGAAGGCCCTGGAATGGTTTCTGAGTTTGTCCTAAACAGAAATGCATCTTTAGTATCAAAGGATTCAGTGGTTTGCTTCAGGATTATAAATCTCAGTATAGTGGCAAGTAGTTTGGTTATTTTACAAATTTTATGAAGATTACTTTTGTCGGTTGCATATAATTTAGTTTATTAATTCTTTCGTTCTTTGATGGTGATCTGAAGGTTTTTATTTATTTATTTATGTATTTTTAAAGGTTTTGAGCTATCTTAGACTTCTGCAGTTTACTAACATTTTATTACATATTCATATATTACTCTCATCCATCTTCTAGTTTCCTTTTGGTAATAGTCTGTTAACATGACTGGCGGTGGTAGCCGCTTACATTTTAGCTGATACCTATGCAATTATATCTATCTTAGTAAGGAAGAGCGACATAGTTTATATCGAGGGTCGTGCTAACGGGAGGGGGTAACTAAAATTAACTTTAGTAGAGATAGTAAAAAAAGATATGATAATGCGTGGTCTAATTGCAGGAATGGTCTTAAATAGAGTGGAATGGCGAGACAAGATTCATGTAACCGATCCCAAATAGCTAGGATAAAGGCTTTGTTGAGTTGAGTTGAGTTGGCTGATACCTATCCATCTTCTAAATTGTTGGCAATAATAGCCTTTTGCACGGAAGCTGCTACCTTTTGTCTTCTTTGTGCACACAGGGAAATAGAAGCTTCTAGGGCTGCAATTGGTTGAAGAAACATGCAAATTAGTGTGATTCAACCCTGAATCCTCTTTGTACTAAAAAAGGAGGTGACTCTAGTGCTTAACAACCCATTGATGTTCCTCAAGCACTAGCATAAAGTGTTTCCTTTCTGCAGTTATGATCTGTATTTTCTTGCTTTGTCAATGCTACAATTGACTATAGTGGGACAGATCACAGTTAAATGGACAAGTTAAAATATTGACGTGAAATAAAAAGTTGGTTTCTTCATTATGCTATTCTCATGTGATTAAAATAATTTAAAAGAAACCATTCACATCTTTCGTATAAAAAGTTACTGTTATGGCAGGTAGATTTTTATCATTAAGAATTATCTCAAATAGTTTTTTCGAAACTGGCCTAACACATTCAATTATTTTCTAAATCATAACATTGGACTTATAACTTATCAAAATAATAGTAACAACAACAACAACAAAAAACACAATCATGGTTCTGTATATGGACAGGCCATAAATGGAGCAGAAAAAGGAGAGCCAGCCGTGATGCTTCTGTCTCCAAGCTCTTCCTCTCCTATGCCTGCTGCTGTAGATTCTTCTCATCACCCAAGTGGAAGCCTATTCACCAGTTTTCTCACAGCTCCTTTGCAGGCTCTCTGTCTCTTGCTTGGTTTTTCAGGCTCTGATATTGAAATGGTGTGTTAAGTCAACACTGCTGTTTTTTCTTATTTGATAACTGCATAATTCATTGTTTGGTAGAGTTTAACTAGACAATTTGCTTCAGGATATGTATAACAAGGCCGAGAAGCTGCTTTCCTTATCATTAAATGACTGGGGATCAATGTTGGCAACATCAGACAACCTTGATCCTGCTTGGGCTCAAGTTCTTGGTGATCCATTCTTAAGGCGACTTCTTCTAAGGTACCTTCCAAATTTTA
Source organism: Nyssa sinensis (assembly GCA_008638375.1). NCBI lineage: Eukaryota > Viridiplantae > Streptophyta > Magnoliopsida > Cornales > Nyssaceae > Nyssa > Nyssa sinensis. The sequence continues at coordinate 42,787,588 of CM018049.1, forward strand.
TGACTTTTGTATTGTGCAAGGTTTAGTTTCTGGCTTTCTGCATGATAACAATATTCATAACCACTGAGATTTCTATTAAAACATATATTTTAAAATTTTGGATTTTCTAGTAGCTCAGTCCAAGATCGTTAAAGAAAATATTTTGAGTTTCAAGCATTTTGGCTCTATAATTTCAAAGACAACTACAGTAGGATGAATTATGTCAAAGATGTACAAAAATTGATGGGTGTGAAGATAATGGGTGCTACTCTAGAGAAGCTAGTGATCCTTATGGCTGCCGGTTATGGGGGTCTATTTGCAAAGGTAGGGGGGATTTTTGCAAGTTCATATGATTTGAAGTGGATCGGGGTTCAAAGGTGAGATTTTGGGAGGATGTTTGGTTTGAAGATATCCCACTAAGAGACTGTGATGGGGAACGCAAAGGAATTAGATGACTCTTTGGAATGTAAATTAGGGTTTAAGATTTATTTTTGGATATTTTATATTTTCTTATTTTTAATGGACTATCCTAGGACAACCTAACAACGGGAACATTATTGTGATAGGTATCCTAGGTGTTGCCTAGATATTAACCCTAGAGGGGGTTGAATAGGGTATTTTGCAAATATTGATAACTTTTACAAATTTTAAAAATGAATGTAGTATGTGCACAAGTATGTAAAAGAGTAGAGAGAGCAAATACAACGATTTTTATGAGGTTTGAAAAACTTCATATGTTATCGACTCAAGCATTCTCACATGAGTTTTTCTACTATCTTGATCTCTTTCGCAGGTGGAGGTCAAATCTTTATAATGAAAGCTCCTAGCTCTTTGCCCAACACAATATCCCGTTTTGCCTCACAAGGGTAGCACCTATCCACAAATTTCACTGTAATGAGAAGATACAAAGAGTTTACCAAAAAATACTCTTTTCTAGAGTTGAATGGTATAATAAAAGTTCACTCTCTAATGATGATCAATATATGCTTGAGTATTGAAGAGATGAAAAAACTTTGAGATTTAGATATGAAATTTATAAGACCTCAAGTCACTTTGAAAGATTTGAGTGTAAGAGCAAGTATGTGATAGTAAGAGTTAGCAATAAATGCTTTCAACAAACTTTATTTATAGGCCTTTGAAGAATATAGCCGTTTAATTAAAAAATTAGCCGTTCCCTCACTTTTTGATCTATTTAAAATTTGAATTTGAAAGTGCTAGATCGACATAATTAGTCGATTGAGTTCATCTTTTAGTCGACTGAATCATAATTTAGTTGACTGAACAACTCAATTGATTTGTCTAGAGGGTAGATGTTGATCTTTCTTTCAGTGTGAATTTGTGCACAAAATGACTCGTGTAATTCAGTCGACTGAATGTTCACTTTGGTTGATTGAAATGGATAGTGTGTTCAAGGCGTTGTGAACAAATGCACATTCAATTGACTGAGCTAGTCGACTGATTTTAATAGAGACAAAATAGACATGTTTTGTAAACATAATTCAGTTGACTGGATTGTCAATTTGGTCGATTGAATTTGGCAGTTTTGCATCATTGCCTATTTTGTGTAATGTTCTGTTTTTCAAATACATTGACTTTTCAAAGCTAACGTTTTAACAATGTTATACTTTTGAAAAATCATTTTATTGATTGATTTTAGTTGATCAATTAAATACTTCAGCATTATACATTTGATCAATCAATCCTAGTTCACTAAAAAATCCAAAATAATAGAAAATAAAATCTTTACTTGATTCCTTGAGCTTGAGTGCATTCATTTGTCTTTTGTTTGACTTAATAATTGATCTTGTGAGAATATCTCCATGATGTTGATCCTTTTCATCCTTAGTCAAAGCTTGGTCAACCATTCTTTGAGCTTATTGACCTATTTGCATTGTCACTTAAGATAGATCATTAGTCCACATAATCAATGCCTTGTTATCATCAAAATTATGGGAATGCCCTTAGTTGAAACCTATAGGGCCAACACTAGGTTCTTTGAGGATGATAGGGAGGACATTCTTAGGCCTGTTCATGCTTATGGTGGTACCAAGATGGGTACCTTAGGCGTTCCTTGTACATATATTATTTTGAGCTGCCTACGTATTTCTATGATGAAATAGAGGACTATAAATACTTTCATGATAGGATAAATGACTTTAGGTACATCAATAATGAATTAGAGGATATGGAAACAAATTGCCATTCAGAGTTGACCAAACATTTTCTTAATTCGGCTTAGAAAATTATTATGTTGAGGACCATGGGTATAACAAATCTATTTACCCTACAACATCTTGGCAAAAATCTAGTGGTAGTCAAGATGACAGAGGAATTTTATATAGGCCACTTAAACAGGATAGGTCCCAGGATCGATATCAGATGTATTCTACATAACCTTTTAATGTTGATCCCCGAACTCATGATATGTGGTGTAATTTACCTTACCCTTGAGATAAGAATACCTAGTCACGCATGAATTTCTATCGCATCGGCATTACATATAGGAAAGTGACTTCATCCAACTAGTGGGTGTGTTCCCATCTAATAGGTGAATTTTGTGAATCAATGCGGAATGTGTCTTAATTCCCAGATTTGACCATCTTGCATGGGAATCCAGCTTTTTTCTTAAAAAATGCAGGCTTTAGGTGGGGCAAAAGGTTTAAAGCTAACAGTGCATTTTGGGTGGTTGTTAGACTCCTTATTTTTTTTAGGTTAATTATACTCTAGTACCCTGAAGTATTGTCCCGATTTCAAATAAGGCTCTTGATTATCAATTATAACAATTAAGTCCCTTAATTTTTAATTTCATTTCAATTGATGCCAATTGCAAACAGCCGTCTCAAATTGATTACATTTTAGTACCCTGTAATTTTATATGAGTTTCAAATAGTACCTTGTAATTATATGCAAGTTTCAAGTAGGGCCCTATAATTTTATACAGGTTTCAAGTGAGGCCCTATAATTTTAATTCATAAACAGCTGCCGTTAAAAATTTGGGGTGGCCGTTAACAACCATTTGCACTTGGTATCGATTGAAATGAAATTAAAAATTGAGGGACTGAATTGTTATAATTGATAGGACCTTATTTGAAATCGGGACAAAATTTTAGGGTACTAAAGTGTAATTAACTTTTTTTATTTATTTAATATACTCAAGTTATTTAGATGTGTACTTGTGTACCTAAGCACATGTGAACATGTATAAATACACACACACACACACAAATGTAGACACTCAACTATAAAATATTTTGAACTGTCACTATTGCACTCTCTCCCTCCCACTCCACACTTTGTTGACCTAGCATTGGAGTCATCTCTTTTTGATTATGTTTGATCTTAGAATTGGAGTAAAGATGATTTGTATAGGCTATGATACTATTTTCCATTCATGTATATTATTTCCTACATCCTCTTGGTTGCTTTCCTCATTCCTGTAGCAGCAGTAAAAGTAAAACTATCATTCTATTTAAACATATCATTTCCATTAGGTGGCTGTGATCATACAAGTTGTCACGTTTCACATTTACAGTAGCCATAGCTCTATGAATTTGATCTGTTACTAGAGAAGTTTGGATGTTCCCATTCTCTATGTTGCTGCTTTGAGTTTAATGGTAACTTTCTACTCATTTACCAGAATTATGCTATATAAATTCACCAGAAACTGCATGTTGTAGAGAAAATTTGGAAAGTAACATTACTAGTACTTCCAGCAATCTGGCAGTATTATTTCATCTTTCTATGCATTAAATTATGTTTATTCTAGCTTCTTGTGTCTTTCTTAGAGAAGACAGCTCCAAATTCATAACGTATGGGGGATGATAGTTTCTCGTAATCTCGCAGATTCATATTTTGCCTGGCGGTGTTAACACTATATGCTCCGACTTTCAACAAGAAGGAATTCCTTCCTGAATGTATGCCCTACCTTCCAGAGGTCGTCCTGCCAACGACTGCCGCATCTCAAACAGCTATTATGAAAATAGTTAATGTCTTGGGTGCAACCAACAGCTTCATCTTCTCAGAAGGAATTATGCTTCCTGAAAATAAACAGACTGGTGAGGAGTGAGTATCTTCATGAAACTCTCCTTGATGCTGGGAGTGGCTTAAAGATGTAAATTTGTGTTTCTTCATTTTTTTTGTCCCTTTTCTTCCCTTGTAAAATTGAATTCTTCATAGGTATGATCCTTCCAAGTGGGGGGGTGGGCAGAACGTGGATCCCCCCTAAAAAAAACATGTTGGAAATACATATCTTTCTTTCGGTTTGTGATTGGCTGTAAAACAACATTTTTGAAATTGTGAGAAGTTTGATTCTTCAGTCTTCAATGGAGCTAAGATCCAAGGAAACACATTATGGCCCATTCAATAATAGCATAAACATGTTCAGCCAACATTTTCAACATCTTAATTCACAGCTCAGATGCTTTTGGGAGAAGTAGCAGTAATGGGTGAGGAGCTGTCTCTACTGGGAAATGGCTTAGAAATGGAATAAGCCATCTAGGTAGCAAGGAATTATGGAAAAAGGTTGCTTGGTGATTACTCAAATGAGTTGCTTGGACAGGAACTGGCTAGAGATTAGAGATCTTTGTAGATCTTGTGCTGGCAAATACTAACATTTTGTGCTGGATTTACAGAAGCTAGGAATGGGTTCTTTTGCCCGGACCATTAATTACTTCCATATATACTAACATCATATGGGTTTTAGCCCTCCTTAGTGACTGACTGCGTATATGTCACAAGGGGAACGGGAATGAGAACGTAAATCGTTATTTTTTATAAAATATGATATATTAGATCGTTTTGTTTTGTTAGAATAAAATATATTTATTTGAAATGTGATATGTTTTATTGATTGTATTTATAATAATATTGTAAAAATTCTAATAAATTCAAGTTATTATAAAATAAATTTCAATAATATGTATATATATTTTTTTGTTTGTTGTATAAATTTTTGAAACCATAAATATTTTAGATTGAGATATTAAATACTGTATTCATGATACGCAATTTAAATTGTGTGATCTAATTCACAATTCCTTAGGAGAGCACATTATGGTACATGCCCTATAATGATGAATTCATCTGTGTACATGTCTGTAATGAAAGATCCTGACGCAAACAGAGCCAGCAAAACAAAACAAGTTGTACACATAATGGAAACTATGAAATTTCAAGTAGTATTAAAAAAAAATTCCTTGCATATAACAGAATATTTCACCAATTCTAGTGAACCGAAGGCCACTACTTCTGTAAATATTAACACCAGCAATAGGGGGATAGGAAGTTGCTGCATGATTGAATCCTCAAAACCCGAACCTAAAATGCTTGAAAACTTCAGTAACGGTGAGCTGCAAGAATTTCAAATCTAAATTTTCTTTCTGTCAAAAACTCGCTGTGGATATAGATTTTTCTATATTTATATTAAGAGTAATAATATCCTTATCATAATATTTTACTAAAAAATTTTACCTACTGACATGTTTATTTAGGTACTACTTTAGTAAATTCAGTCTCTCGGTGTTAGTCATATAACTTAATTGACTAGTATAAAAAAGTTTAATTGACTAGAGTTCGCATATACTAAAAAACTTAATTAATTAGCACCCGAATATTTCACCGATAATTGTTGTCATCATTTCTGCTTATGAAGGAAAATTTTGGTGTGTGATATTAAATTTTCTGTGACAAATGAGATATATTGGGACGAGAGTGAACTGTTGAGTTTTTGTTTTGCTCATTATTATATTCTTTTCTCTTCTTCATTCTTTTTTATCCAGTCTACAAATTTCTATTAAGTGCCTTGTTTCCCTTTCTATTAAGTGCTTTGTGTACCTCTCTTGCAGAAATTTGTCGCTATGCATGGCTTAATTATCTGCAATATAAAGATCGACAATGGAAATGATTTCGCTCCAATGCAAATTTTCTTGTATACAAGGTAGGCAAGCACAGTTTCATCACTTGCTGCCCAGTAAGAAAAACTATCACTATCAGAGGGCGCAAAAAACGTCACTAATAAGTGAACTATCTTTTGAATCTCACAAAACCCCGTTTGTTGTATTATGATGATAGTATTAACATAAAATTACCAAATACTGTTGTAATGCTTTTCTTGTATCATACATAAGCATACCGCAGATATAAATATGTCAAATAATGATTCAATTAATATTCTTATACCAAAAGAAGGAAAATAACACGTCTATATTACTTGTACTAGCATCTCCTAATTATAACCCGGTTTACTGCAAATTGTTCAGGACACATTTAATTGTTGGCATTATTGTTGTTGTTGTTGGAAACGTGACACACACACAAACTAGAAGAGATGAAATGACAAATATGTAACAAGAGAAGTTTTTCATTGAACTTCATTAATACAACAGTGCAACAACTTTGACATCACAATGGCACGCAACTCTTTACTCTTTAGCATTCACTTTGGAGCATACACCCTAAGCTAGATTATATATATATATATATATATATATATATATATATAGGAGTTCTTATTGTAACTCATGACTCACCTCTTCATCTTCTTACGTTATAGACATTCATTATCTCACTCATTATAACACACTTCATTTAAGTCCTAGCTATTTATAATATTCCACTTTATTAACTCTAAACTCTTCTACCTTTTCATATTCCTATATAAAATCATGTTTATCTTTCAAACAGTTTTTACCCAATATTGCAAATAATCATTTCTTTGTCAAGGAAATGACTACGTTGAAGAACTTTGTCTTCTCCATGGACAGATGCTCAGCGACATGCTTTGCACACTTCATAAACAGATTGTCAATGATAGAGTCTCCGAAATGACTAGCAAGCAAAGGCTCCATGACAGCTCTTTTGCGACTTGCTACATTTTCCCCACTCCTATATTTGCCCAACACAAAATGTTTGTCATCATCTTTGTCACTGGCGTCCCAATTGACTTCAAAAACTTCTAGCTTATCAAGATCGAAGGACCCTTCCTTGTGAATTATAGCTTTCACTTCATCCTTGTAGGGTGTATAATATGGCAAATTGAATGAATCAATGCCAGCCTCTTCAATGAGTCCCTAAAATCAAAGATAACGATTTTAATAAGTTTGTAGATACGATGACATTTTTTTTAACTGATGAGTGTCACAAGCTTTACTTGGTTCGGAAGTGGAAGGGAGAGCATACCTCGGCCACCATGTCAAGAAATGATCTTGCAAGCAGTTCCAAGAGGCAGCAACAATCTTTGCTAGTGGGATCTGCAATACTCCTGCCGATAAATGTTAGAACCATACGCCCACCCGGTACTATTTCCTCAGAGCGTGAGCTTAGAAACACTGGAAAGTCTTTCTGAAATTGCTTCAAGTATGCTACAAACACATTAGGAGGACACGTCTTTGACAAGTATATATTCCCCTTCTTATTCTTCAGGTTTTCAGGAACCTAAGTGAAGATAACACGATAAAGAGAGAATTTAAGTGGTTTGATCTGGAAACCTTCCTTCACGGAGAAGGTAGCAGAACTCTTATTCATGGGTTGCTTCAAATTAGCATAGGCAAACTAGTGACAGTTATGGAAAGTAATCCTATTATTAGCAGCAAGTTAAGTACGTAAAATTACCACAAAATCAGTAACAAATCACCATAAAATCAGTAACTAAGATCATGATGCAAATTCTTTGCTTAGCTGACAACAGTAAAATTTTATTAGGTGGTTAGGCTATAATCACACTGTGAGCAGAAAATATGATTGGTGGATCAAATATAATCAAAAAAGAATGTAATAAATATGTTATGCATGAGGAAAAACTCTAGTGGTGGATCAAAAAAGAGACACAAATCTAAGATTTTTCATTGGACTGGTGCATTGAGTAAAGATGATAACCTGAGAGAGCCAATGAACACTGTAAGAAGAATGAACAAAGTGTAGGCTTTTGCTCGGGAAAAGCCTGCCATAGAAAGAGCCCGGCACTCCTGATATGAAACAAGGCCCCAGCTTGTCTCCTTGCTCCTCCTTGAGCTTTGCATAGAATGTGGGCAGTGATTGGAAAATAGTATTGAATTCATTGTTTGGAAGATCATTTAGAAAAACTTGAAAACTCTGGTGCTTTGCCATTATTTTGGAGGCACAAGCCATGGGCAGTGTCTATAATATTGGAGATGACCAAAAGCGTGTTCGGCCCGAAGAGCAGCCCAAGTCTGCTATATTGAAACACTCTGGGAAGTTGTCATTATACATGTCTTTGAGTGTATTTTTAAGAAGGGGCTGAGTTTTCAGTATCACTTCTTTCTGAAAAAAATGGACATGTTAAAGTGTTAGATGACATATGAAAGTTGGCCAGTTAGTGAAAAAAAAATTATATAGTGTTGTATGCATGTGTGTGTGTGTGTGTGTGAGAGAGAGAGAGAGAGAGAGTGAGAGAGACCTGTAGGGTTGAGTTATTGGCATAACTAGTTTTTCCATTGCCTGCATTCATGTAAAGAACGCTTTCGACCACCATGGCTAGCTTCCCTGTTTGCTACTCTCTCTTTCTGGTTACTTAAACACTCACACATACAAGTATATATAGACGCATCATGCTCAACACGAACTTACATAAACGAAATGATCTCAGCACACCTACATCTCTTTGAGCACATTTTTCACACAGTAGTGTGTCCGTGGGTGTTTCATGTTTGGGTTGTTCTTTCTGAAGTACTAAAGTGTTTTTACGAAAGCAAATTTAATACAGAAAATAATTTATAAGTTTGGCAAAACAGTGCATTCAAAACTTAAATATAACAGATTTTTTACTTGGCGATAAGTTGATAAGATTCATTATAATAAAATGAATGTATAAATTTCATCATTTTATATTTAGAAGTGAAAAAACCTATTATGTATATTTTTTTATTTTCAAAATAATTTTTTCAACTACTAATATGTAAAGTTATTTAATGGGATGATCACGACGCATTTTTATTTGATATGGTGTGACATCCTCTCACAATTTTCATCACTTTTTGAAATTATAAGAAGATATTTTATCATAAATATAAGAAAAGTGTTGAAAATTATGATAGGACTTCACACTATATCAAATTATGACAAGAATTTGTTTTTTAGATTAGCAAAAAAAAGAATCTTATTGATGAAACAGAGCACAAGGAGTACAAAATTTGCATAAAAAAGAGGAGAGAAACAAAGAAAAAGGAGCAAAAGGAAACCCAACAAAAAAATCGAAGAAGAAAATAAGCATGGTCACAGGATCAACTTCAATCTGGAGGATGAGTCAGCGACAGCTAATTACATTCTGAAGGTTGAAAATCAAATTGTTGATTACAAAAGTAAAAACTCACAAACTCAAAAATCTCCTTTAAATTCAATGACAACCTACTCAAAATCGACTATTTTCTATTGAGTCAGAACCCTAAAAATAAAATATAAGTTGAAATTCTAAATACAAGAGACGAAACGTGTCAATTTTTTTTCCCAACTGTTCTTTATGCCCTTCCATGGGATAGTGGTAATAAGACAGATAGAATCTTATTATAAGCATTTGTGATGCTCTTGAGTTTCTGGTTCAGTACCACAAAGAATATATTATAAGCATTTTGAGAATCACTCCAATGCATGTTTTAATTCTAAAATCTGGTATTGATGTAAAAATTACTGTTCAATAATATGTCATTTGACTTGTCAAAAATGATAATATCAAATGGAGGTGGAGTCTACGATACTTTATTAAGTAAATACCAAATTGAAGTGGGGTTCAGGCTATTTTATCAAAAGAAAATAGTTGTTATAGTAAAAAAATAATATTTTAACATTGACATAAAATTACTAAAATTTGATATTTTAATACTGTTATATACCAAATTATAAAATTAATATAGATAAAATGAGTTATAAATGTTCTCAGATGGCCACAAACTGACAATCCACTAACTAACCGTCAACCGTGCATTCCTTTCTAAAAGGAGAAAAATCAAGGTGGTCCATAATATATAAAAGAGAGTATGAACCATTATGGTTGGCATTCTTTCGAAACTAATATTTGAATGTCCGTGACTTTGTATTTGGGTAGTCTCTATGTATTTACATGAGGTGGGATTTGCTTGTGGGACTCATGATGATAGGTCTCATTCTATTTGATTGCATGAACACCATATGATCATAAAGACATAGGCCAAGGAATCATTGTTTTGCTTTCAATTACTCTTTATTAGGGGTGACATTTTGGACCCAACCTGTGAATCCATCCAAATCCGTCCAAAATAAATGGATTCGGTTTACCCCCAAGGGAGTGGTTGAGTGGGTGATAGATAGTAATTAAGAGGTTTACCTTCCGAGGTCACCAAATTATAATACAACGAATGTCATTTTCTCTTGCGATCAATCTATATGAGATACTATTCCGACTTTAATCAGGTTTCTTGCTAGTGGACAGTAAAATTAGTCTTTCAAATTAGTCGGTTCGAAATCTCATTTTGTTGATGCATTAGTTTGTACTTGTGTACCTTCTTTGTCATCAATAAGATGTTTCAATTTGTTGTTAAAAACAAAAACAAAACATGGTTCAAGTGATTTCAATTCAGGCCTGATTTTGCAAGATATGCATCTTAGCAATAACAAAATTGAAGTTGGGCACGAACAATGGACAATGGTGAAAATACACTATAGTAGAATCTGTTATTGTCCATCACAAAATTTGAAATTTTAATATAATTAGTGCTCGTACATTACTTACATAAGTGTGTGATATGCACACGTTAATCACAAGAAACTTTGTGATTGATCAAAGCAATTGTCCAACCATCATTTATTATACGAATGTACGTGATTGAAAATAACATGTTCCGAACACTAACACTTTAAACAACGGAGTACTTTTTATTTTTTTTGGGCATAATGCAACATGCATGTATTTTTTCGGGCATAATGCAACATGCATGTATCAATCACATCGCATGAATCCTAACAGTTATCATAGAACCATGTGATTGAAAGCAACACCTATCCCCTGACACTCTGAACAATGTGTTGCATCCTTAGTACCAGTAATTTTTTTTTTTAGTGGAACTTGGTCCCATTGGAAAACTTATATACTACTTAGGCTTCCAGAAATTCCTGTTTTACAATTTTTAATATAAGTTTAGAGCCTCTAATTGTTAAATTGGAAATAATCCAAATAATAGGAAATGTAATCTCACTGTGAGAGCAATTTTTATTTTTGACACAATTTATTAAATAACAGCTCATAGATAGCAGATATTGCTCTACTATTTGACAGAACAATCGACAATTGTTGAAGCACTTTAAAAAATAACTCATTAGACAATAAATCCAGACTAATTGAAAAAAAACTTTATTATACTTTCAATCTCCGCTTCCACATGACTATGAAATGCACTTTCATAAGCCATGTTTGGATGGACAATAGTATTTTTGAAATTGACGTTTCAGAATTTAAATGAAACTTTTTTATATTTAACAGTTTCTTATGACGTTTTCGAAATTTCGTTTTGAAAAAGTGATAGTAAGAGACTTTTTTCAAATTTTTGTTTCAGAAATGCCAATTTTCTCTTTATATAACACATTTAAAATTTTTAACAGTTCATCCAAATATTATAATATCATTTAAGTTCATTCAAATACATTCATCCAAACACTCACAATTTAATTGAAATTTTATAGAGGATTATATTTATTCTAACAAACACTTTTATGATTAATCATTTTCCATTTAAATTTCAGAGAGGATTATATTTATTATAATTTATTGCCTTTTTACTTAGTCAATTGTTTTTCAGCTTTGATCATAATTTAAAAAAAAAAAAAAGAGATTGAAACATATAAAAAAAATAAAAATTTCTAGCATATAACAGAATATTTCACCAATTTTAGTGAACCAATAGCCACTACTTCTGTAGATATTAATTTGAGATGATTGTGGAAATAGACTCCTCTTTTCTAAGAGAAACTAGCAGAGATCCCCTAATAATTGTTGTCATCATTTTTGCTTATGAAGGAAAATTTTGGTGTGTGACATTAAATTTTCTCTGACAATTGAGATATATTTGGATGAGAGTAAACTGTTGAATTCTTGTTTTGCCCATATTTTTTTCTTTGATCAGTAAAAATGAAATTTTATTGATGAAAAGAAGGTACAAGAAGTACAAACAAAAGACACTAATAAGAAAAACGAAAAATATAATGGGCATCATGACCTTAAGCTTCATCTCAACTAGGATGACTCCGAGCAAGAGGATAAAAACACACACCAGCAAAAACCCAGAACATTTTTTTCTCTCTTCATTTTTTTTTTCTCCAGTCTACTAGTAAGTGCTTTGTTTACCTTTCTAATGAGCGCTTTTTGTACCTATCTTACAGCAAATCTGTTGCTATGCATGGCTTATCTGCAACATAATTAAAGATCGACAAAGGAAATGACTTTGCCCCAATGCAATTTATCTTGTATTCAAGGTCGGCAATGCACAGTTTCATCACTTGCTGGCCCAGTAAAATAAACTTATTATCACGAGAAAGAGAATTTGTTTGCAATATAAAAAAAACATCACAAATAAGTCAACTATCATTTACACCTCACAAAATACTATTTTCTTGTAGTGTAGAGAAGTTACATACTTAGGCTTTGATGGTCTTATAATGAGAGTACCAACATAAAAGTACCAGATATTGTTGTAATACTTTTTGTGTATCATCTACATGCAGACCGCAGATATAAATATGTCAAATAATGATTCAATAAATTTTCTTATACCAAAAAAGAAGAATAACACATGCCTATATTACTTGCACTAATAACCCGATATACTGTTGTAATAATAACCCGTTATACTGCGAATTGTTTGGTACTAATTTTCAGACACATTTAGTTATTGTTGTAATTGTAGTTGTTGAAAACGTGACACACACACACTAAAAGAGATGAAATAGGAGATAGGTACTTAACAAGAGAACTTTTTCATTGAACTTCACTCATACACCAGTACAACAACTTGACATCACAATGGCACACAACTCTTTAGCATTCACTTTGGAGCATACACCCCTAGCTAGATTTTATATATATAGGAGTCCTTATTGTAACTCACGACTCACCTCTTCATCTTCTTACATTATGGACTTTAATTCATTATCTCACTCATTAATTAACACACTTCATTTAACTCCTAACTATTTATATTCCACTTTATTAACTCTAAACTCCTCCACCTTTTCATTATCCAATATAAAATCATGTTTATCTTTCAAACATTTTTTACCCAATATTGCAAATAATCATTTCTTTGTCAAGGAAATGACTATGTTGAAGAACTTTGTCTTCTCCATGGACAGATGCTCAGCCACATGCTTTGCATACTTCTCAAATAGATTGTCAATGATAGAGTCTCCGAAATGACTAGCAAACAAAGGCTCCAAAACAGCTCTTACGCAACTCGCTACATTTTCCCCACTCCTATATTTGTCAAACACAAAATGTTTGTCATCATCTTTGTCACTGGCATCCCAATTGACTTCAAAAACTTCTAGCTTATCAAGATTGAAGGACCCTTCCTTGTGAACTATAGCTTTCACTTCATCCTCGTAGGGCGTATAATATGGTAAATTGAATGAATCAATGTCAGCCTCGTCAATGAGCCCCTAAAATCAAAGATATAAAACGATTTCAATAACTTTGTAGATACGATGAAAAAATTATTAATTGATGACTGTCACAGCTTAACTTGATTAGGAAGTGGAAGGGAGAGCTTATATACCTCGGCCACTGTGTCAAGAAGTGATCTTGTAAGCAGTTCCAATAGGCAGCAACAATCTTTGCTAGTGGGATCTGCAATGCTCCTGCCAATAAATGTTAGAACCATACGCCCACTCGGTACTATTTCCTCAGACCGTAAGCTTAGAAATGTTGAGAAGTCCCTCTGAAATTGCTTCAAGTATGCTACAGATACATCAGGAGGACTCATCTTCGCCATGTATATATTCCCCTTGTTATTCTTCAGGTTTTCAGGAACCTAAGATTTCAGCAGAAAAAAAAAATATAATAAAGATGCTATGGATGTGGAAAAATCTCAAGGCCTTCTGTGCAGAGAAAGCTGTGGATAAAAAATAATACACAAATCTAACATTTTTTTTTCTTCATTTGAGTGGTGCTTTGAGTGAAGATGATAACCTGCGAGAGCCAATGAACACTGTAAGAAGAATGAACAAAGTGTAGGCTTTTGCTTGGGAAAAGCCTGCCATAGAAAGAGCCAGGCATTCCTGATATGAAACAAGGCCCCAGCTTGTCTCCTTTCTCCTTCTTGAGCTTTGCATAGAATGTCGAAAGCGATTTGAAAATGGTATTGAAGTCATTGTTTGGAAGATCATTTAGAAAAACTTGAAACTCTGGTGCTTTGCCATTATTTTGGAGGCACAAGCCATGGAGGGTGTCTATAATATTGGAGATGACCAAAAGGGTGTTCGGCCCCGAAGAGCAGCCCAAGTCTGCTATATTGAAACACTCTGGGAAGTTGTCATTATACATGTCTTTGAGTGTGTTCTTAAGAAGGGGCTGAGTTTTCAGTATCACTTCTTTCTGAAAAAAATGGACATGTTAAAGTGTTAGATGACATATGAAAGTTGGCCAGTTAGTGAACAAAAAATTATATAGTGTTGCATGCATCTCTGTGTGTGTGTGTCTGTGTGTCTGTGTGTGAGAAAGAGAGAAAGAGAGAGAGAGACCTGTAGGGTTGAGTTATTGGCATAACTAGTTTTTCCGTTGCCTGCATTCATGTGAAGAACGCTTTCGACCACCATGGCTTCCCTGTTTGCTGCTCTTTCTTTCCGGCTACTTAAACACTCACACATACAAGTATATATAGACGCATCATGCTCAACATGAACTTACATAAACGAAATGATCTCAGCGCACCTACGTCATCTCTCTGAGCACATTTTTCACACAGTTTTGTGTCGTTTTGTGTTTTGGTTGTTTTTCATAAGTGCAAAAGTGCTTTTGGGAAGACAAATTCAACACAAAAAGTAAATTAGAAATTTGGCAAAACACGTGTAGAAAAATGTTAATTATAACGAATTTTCTTATCAAATTTTACGACTCCTAAAAGCAAGGTAAAAGAACCATTACTTTTTTTTTATTTTTGATCAACAGAGAAAAAAATTTATTGATGAAAAAAAATGTACCACAAAAACATATTTTAGCATTAATAAAAAAAATAAAAATACAAAGGACTTTATAATTAAGTTTCATTCCAACTAGATTAATATTAAATAAAAGAAATATCACATGACCACATGAATTCAGAACAAAGAAAAGAAATAGAATTACAGAGGACTCAAGTCTTGTAAAACTTAATACTTGAGAATGGAACCATCTCCTTGTGTTTAAGAATGAAAAAATAAAGTAAAAAAATCAGTTACGTATAGCATTCATCTTCTGAAAATAACTTTTTCAACTACAAATTGAAACACAAAAGCAAGTAGTACAAAAAATTGTTGTCGATCATGCTTGGGTCAAGAAAAAAATAGTGGTCATTGTTCCTAGAATCAGACTTGCTTCTAGACCATGTGCAAGTGCAACTCTCAAACTCGTGAAACACGGTTTCAGGACTCTCGGCTCAGCTTCTAGGAAGATGGAAATGGCTTCATGGGGTTGTTTTGGCAGAATTCCACCCCCCTTCCCCTGTCCGATGGCCTTTTTATCCCATGAACTGGATCAATTAGCTCAACTATATACTATTTTTATGAAACGTTGCAGGTGAAAGGAAAGCATATTTCATCGTAATGTTCTGGTTATGTTAAGATTTTATTAGTGCTATTGGAGTGATAAAACTAAATAATAAATTGATTTCAATCAAACAAAAATAAAACAAAAAAATACATAATTTAGCAAGATGTTTATTTTCACACGTAGCGAGTCTAGTCACGATCAATTTAAGAAAAAAACTCACAAACCTAAATTTTTTTTTTTAAATCCAACGAAGGCCCACTGAAAGTCGGCTTCATCCTTGTAAGGTGTATGAAATGGAAAATTGAATGAATCAACGTCAAATTCTTCAATGAGCCCCTAAAATTGAAGATAATAATTTTAAGTTCGTAGATACGATGAAAAAATTATTAATTGATGAAGGTCACAAGCTTTCTGTGGTTAGCAAGTGGAAGGGAGAGCATACCTCAGCCATGTCAAGAAGTGATCTTGCAAGCAGTTCCCAGAGGCAACAACAATCTTTGCTAGTGGGATCTGCAAGGCTCCTGCCTAGAAATGTTAGAACCATACGCCCACCTGATACTATTTCCTCATAGCGTGAGCGTAGAAACATTGAGAAGTCTCTGTGAAATTGTTTCAAGTATGCTACAAATGCATCAGGACTCATCTACGCCATGTATACATTCCCCTTGTAATTTTTCAGGTTTTCAGGAATCCAAGTGAAAAAAACACAATAAAGAAATAATTTACGTGGTTCGGTCTTGAAACTTACCTTCACGGGGAAAGATAAAAGAACTCTTATTCATGCCTTGCGTCATATCGTGTAGGCATACAAGTGACAATTATGGAAAGTAATCACATTAGAGATTAAATTAATACGGTTCTATAAAAATGAAACATGATAGAAAATTTAAGGATAACTTACATTTGTCTCATACTTTAATCAAAGATAAACTTCTTAACTCATGAATTAGGGGTGCACAAAATAACCAAGAATCGACCCAACCCAACCCACCCAACTTCAATAGGTTCAGGGGTAGTTCAGGTCAAAATGAGTTCGGGTTGATTCGGGTTAGAGAACTGAAAAATTGAGTTAGTTCAGGTTGAAAAGTCTGAGTTACCCAACCCAACTCGAAAACCGAAACCATAATTTTTTTTTTATCAACTCTTTTTATTCCAGTTTTTTTTAAAAATATTTTAAAAAATTTATTGACCAATCATCATAGCCTCTTTAATTTGCTTTTATATTTACATCACAAAAAATATTCTCTAAGATGCTCTTCCCTCTTATATTCCCTCACCCAGCTTGATGGGTTAAAAAAAGGATAAAAAATATGATTTTAAATTTACAAACTTTGCTTTAACTAGCTAATGTAGACTTTGTTTTTTGGAATTATGATTTTAAGTCACAAATCAACGAGATAATAATAAATCAAATACATTTGTTAACAAAAAATAAATTATAAATTAAGTTATTGTAAAACTTAATACTTGAGAATGGAACCATCTCCTTGTGTTTAAGAATGAAAAAATAAAGTGAAAAAATCAGTTACGTATAGCATTCATCTTCTCTAAATAACTTTTTTCAAATACAAATTGAAACACAAAAGCAAGTAGTACAATAAATTGTTGTCGATCATGCTTGTGGTCAAGAAAAAAACAGTGGTTATTGTTCCTAGAATCAGACTTGCTTCTAGACCATGTGCAAGTGCAACTCTCAAACTCGTGAAACACGGTTTCAGGACTCTCGGCTTAGCTTCTAGGAAGATGGAAATGGCTTCTGGGGTTGTTTTGGCAGAATTCCACCCCCCTTCCCCTGTCCGATGGCCTTTTTATCCCTTGAACTGGATCAATTAGCTCAACTATTTACTATTTTTATGAAATGTTGCAGGTGAAAGGAAAGCATATTTGATGGAAATGGCTTTGGTTGATTCGGATATTTTTTTTTGAATCAGCAAGAAAAGAAAAATATTTATCAACGTAACTAGAAATGTGCAAGAGATACAAACAATATCATCATTGTCAATCTCAAAAACATGATTTTCAATATCAAAATGTATGGAATAACTGTCCCATTATTATCCCTAACTAAAAAAGTGTAATCAGAAATGAAATTCCGAATGCGGTCTAGAAAAATAAGTAATTTTTGCTAGTCTTTCATCCTTTTTCTAGGTTCATTAGGATTCTTATTGGTTGAAACTTTATTTCGGTCTCAGCAAATCATTTTTTTTTTCCCCTCACTAGCATTAAGCATATCATTTTCCACTCACTAGCATTAAGCATATCATTAGTTGGCATTCTTCCAAGAGTATTATTTGAATGTTCATGACTTTATATTTGGGTAGTCTCTATGTATTTACATGAGGTGGTATTTGTTTGTAGGGCTCATGATGATAAGTTTCATTCTATGTGAGTACATGAATACTATATGATCACAAAAACAAAGGCCATGATTCATTGCTCTTTTTTCAATTACTCTTGATTAGGTTAGGGCTCATGATGATAAGTTTCATTCTATGTGAGTACATGAATACTATATGATAACAAAAACAAAGGCTATGATTCATTGCTCTTTTTTCAATTAATCTTTATTAGGGTAGGGGACATTTTGTACCCAACCTGTGAATCCATCCAAATCCGTCCAAAATAAATGGATGCAGTTTAATCCGAAGGGGGTGGTTGAGTGAGTGATACATAGTAATTAAGAAGTTTACCTTCCGAGGTCGCCAGATTATAATCCAGCGAATGTTACTTTTTCTTGAGATCAATCAATATGGAACGCTGTTCTGACTTTAATCAGGTTCCCCGCTAGTAAACAGTAAAATTAGTTTTCTGAATTAGTCAACTCGAAATCTCATTTCGTTGATGTATTAGTTTGTACTTGTGTACCTTCTTTTTCATCAATAAAATGTTTCATTTTGTTGTTAAAACAAAAACAAAACATGGTTCATGTGATTTCAATTCAGGCTGATTTTGCAAGATATGCATCTTAGCAATAACAAAATTGAAGTTGGGCACGAACAATGGACAGTGGTGCAAATACGCTATAGTAGAGTGCTTGTACATTACTTACGTAGGTGTGTAACATGCGCACGTTAATCACACAAAACTTTGTGATTCATCATAGCAATTGTCCAACCATCATTTGTTACAACAATGTGATTGAAAGTAACACATCCCTAATACTGACACTTTGAACTATGGAATACTTTTATTTTTTTCGGACATAATGCAACGTACATGTATCAATTACATCGCACCAATTCCTAACAGTTCTCTAACTATCATGGAACCATGTGATTGAAAGCAACACCTGTCCACTGACACTCTGAACATTGTGCTGCATCTTTAGTACCAGTAATTGTTTTTTTTTTTTTAAGTGGAACTTGGTCCCATTGGAAAACTTATATACTACTTAGGATTCCAAAAATTCCTGTTTTACAATTTTTAATATAAGTTTAGAGCCTCTAATTGTTAAATTGGAAATAATCCAAATAATAGGAAATGTATTCTCACTGTGAGAGCAATTTTTATTTTTGACACAATTTATTAAATAACAGCTCATAGATAAGCAGATATTGCTCTACTATTTGACAAAACAATCGACAATTGTTGAAGCACTTTAAAAAATAACTCATTAGACAATAAATCCAGACTAATTGAAAAAAAGCTTTATTATACTTTCAATCTCCACTTCCACATGACTATGAAATCCACTTTCATAAGGCATGTTTGGATGGACAATAGTATTTTTGAAATTAACGTTTCAGAATTTAAATGAGACTTTTTTTATATTTGACGGTTTCTTATGACGTTTTCGAAATTTCCATTTCGAAAAAGTGATAGTAAGAGACTTTTTTCAAATTTTTGTTTCAGAAATACCAATTTTCTCTCAATATAACACATTTAACACTTTTAACAGTTTATCCAAATATTATAATATCATTTAAGTTCGTTCAAATACATTCATCAAAACACTTACAACTTAATTAAAATTTTAGAGAGGAATATATGTATTCTAACAACACTTTTATGATTAATCATTTTCCATTTAAATTTCAGAGAGGAATATATTTCTTATAATTTATTCCTTTTTTACTTAGTCAATTGTTTTTCAGCTTTGATCATAATTTAAAAAAAAAAAGAGATTGAAACATTTAAAAAAAAACATTTTTCTAGGCATATAACAGAATATTTCACCAATTTTAGTGAACCAATAGCCACTACTTCTGTAGATATTAATTTGAGATGGCTGTGGAAATAGACTCCTCTTTTCTAAGACAAACTAGCAGAGTTCCCCTAATAATTGTTGTCATCATTTCTGCTTATGAAGGAAAATTTTGGTGTGTGACATTAAATTTTCTCCGACAATTGAGATATATTTGGATGAGAGTGAACTGTTGAGTTCTTGTTTTGCCCATATTTTTTTTTTATCAGTAAAAATGAAATTTTATTGATGAAAAGAAGGTACAAGAAGTACAAACAAAATACACCAATAAAAAAGAAAAGAAAAATGTAATGGGCATCATGACCCTAAGCTTCATCTCAACTAAGATGACACCAAGCAAGAGGAGAAATACACACACCAGCAAAAATCCCAGAACATTTTTTTCTCTCTTCTTCATTTTTTTTTCTCGAGTCTACGAGTAAGTGCTTTGTTTACCTTTCTAATGAGTGCTTTTTGTACCTCTCTTACAGCAAATCTGTGGCTATGCATGGCTTATCTGCAACATAAAGATCGACAAAGGAAATGACTTTGCCCCAATGCAATTTTTCTTGCATACAAGGTAGGCAATGCACAGTTTCATCACTTGCTGACCCAGTAAAATAAACTTATCATTACAAGAAATAGAATTTGTTTACAATACAAAAAATGTCACAAATAAATCAACTATCATTTACACCTCACAAAATACTATTTTCTTGTAGTGTATAGAAGTTACATAACTTAGGCTTTGATATTCTTATAATGAGAGTACTAACATAAAAAATACCAGATACTGTTGTAATGCTTTTTGTGTATCATCCATATGCAGACAGCAGATATAAATATGTGAAATAACGATTCAATAAATTTTCTTATACCAAAAAAGGAGAATAACACATGCCTACATTACTTGCACTAGCATCTCGTAACAATAATCCAGTGTACTGCGAATTGTTTGGTACTAATTTTCATACACATTTATTTGTTGTTGTTATTGTCGTTGTTCGAAATGTGACACACACAGACACACTAAAAGAGATGAAATAGGAGATAGGTAGTAACAAGAGAACTTTTTCATTGAACTTTACTCACACTCCAGTACAACAACTTGACATCACAATGGCACACACTCTTTAGCATTCACTCTGGAGCATACACCCTTAGCTAGATTTTATATATATAGGAGTCCTTATTGTAACTCACGACTCACCTCTTCATCTTCTTACATTATGGACATTAATTCATTATCTCACTCATTAACACACTTCATTTAACTCCTAACTATTTATATTCGACTTTATTCACTCTAAACTCCTCCACCTTTTCATTATCCTATATAAAATCATGTTTATCTTTCAAACGTTTTTTACCCAATATTGCAAATAATCATTTCTTTGTCAAGGAAATGACTATGTTGAACAACTTTGTCTTCTCCATGGAAAGATGCTCAGCCACATGCTCTTCATTACCTCACAAATAGATTGTCAATGATTGAGTCTCCAAAATGACTAGCCAACATAGGCTCCATTACAGCTCTTACGAAACTTGCCACAATTTTCCCACTCTTATTTTTGTCGAACACAAAATGTTTGTCTTCATCATTAGTCGCTGGCATCCCAATTGACCTCAAAAACTTCTAGCTTATCAAGATTGAAGGACCCTTCCTTGTGAATTATATCTTTCACTTCATCCTTGTATGGTGAATAAAATGGCAGGTGAAATGAATCAACGTCAGCCTCTTCAACGAGCCCCTAAAATCAATGAAAAAATTATTAACTGAAGGCTGTCACAAGCTTAGAGAAATGTTCCTGTAAACTCTAGTTTTTATTAGACCAGCTCTTTCAACCATTGAATAGTCTCATCACAACTAATTTATCTTTTGTTCTTATACCATCCAATTAATGAATAAAGGATCTTGCCAAATATAAGCTTCACCTTATAATAATGTTGCCCACAAGCTAATTAACTTGGTTAGGAAGTGGAAGGCAGACCATACCGTGGCCACCATGTCAAGAAGTGATCTTGCGATCAGTTCCCAAAGGAGGCAACAATCATTGCTAGTGGGATCTGCAATGTTCCTGCCGATAAATGTTAGAACCATACGCCCACCTGGAACTATTTCCTTGGAGCGGGAGCTTAGAAGCATTGAGAAGTCTCTCTGGAATTGCATCAAGTATGCAACAAACACATCAGGAGGACTCGTATTCGCCATGTATATATGCCCCTGTTATTCACCAGGCTTTCAGGAACCTAAGATTTTAGCAGAAAAGAATATAATAAATAAGTTATGCCTGTGGAAAAATCTCAAGGCTTTCTGCACAAAGCAAGCTGTGGATAAAAAAAAAAAACACAAATCTTAAAATAAAATAAAAAATCATTTGAGTGGTGCAGAGTGTGAAGATGATAACCTGAGAGAGCCAATGAACACAGTAAGAAGAATGAACAAAGTGTAGGCTTTTGCTTGGGAAAAGCCTTCCATAGAAAGAGCCAGGCACTCCTGATAGGAAACAAGGCCCCAACTTGTCTCCTTTTTCTTCCTTGAGCTTTGCATAGAATGTGGGCAGCGATTTGAAAATGGTATTGAAGTCATTGTTTGGAAGATCATTTAGAAAAACTTGAAACTCCGGTGCTTTGCCATTATTTTGGTGGCACAAGCCATGGACAGTGTGATAAGCCAAGAAGATCCCAAAGAGTGCCCATGAAGAACTCAAAGTATTTTGACTACTAGCTGTAGAAGATTCTTATTTGTCAAAGACCTGGTCTCAGTTGTTGGGCATATCCATGATTACTTGCTTTAGAATAGGTCAAGTAGTTATTATTTAAGTTTGAATAAATCAGCTATTAGCCGTTAGTGTCCTATTTCTTAGGGATGTGATCTAAGAATTAGGAGTAGTTGTTAATTCTCTCTGTATTTAAACTCGTTGAGGGTCATTAATAAAGGCAGCTTATTCCAATTAAAAGGATTGTGGTCCATTCTCACCCTAAGTAGAATACTATCTGCACTATAGATCTCATAGCTTTGATTGGGACCTATCATTGGTATCAGAGCAAGGTTACAATGACAACCAACAAGGAACGAATTGAAAATCTTGAAGTAGGGCTAGGAGGACTCCAGGACAGTATGAGTCGGTTGGAACTTGGCTTTGCTGACAAGTTTCACCAAATGGAAGACACCCTCAACAAGCTAACGGAGGCCTTACTGTCAAGCAAAGAAGGCTCCAGCAGCAACACCACTGATCGTAATGGTCGATTTCGCTACAATAGAGACTGAACTCCCTGGAGAGGGCAGAAGGGGGCAGGCAACTGTTTTCATCCAAATTGGCGAAACTCGAGTTTCCAACATACTCGGGAGATGACCCTACCGAATGGTTCAATAGAGTGAATCAATTCTTCGAGTACCAAGGCACTACTGATACTCAAAAAGTGTCACTGGCATCCTTCCATCTCGAAGGCGAAGCAAACCAATGGTGGCAATGGTTACTGACGTGCTTACAAGGAAGAAGGAAGGGAAGTGACGTGGGCAATTTTTGAGGAAGAACTATGGGCTCACTTTGGACCGACGGAGTGTGAAGATTTTGATGAAGCTCTATCAAGGGTGAAACAGGTGGGCTCATTGCGGGACTATCAAAAAGAATTTGAAAGGTTAGTGAACCGGGTGCAAGGTTGGACACAAAAAGCTTTGGTAGGGACATTCATGGGAGGCCTCAAATCAGAAATAGCTGATGGCATAAGAATATTCAAGCCGAAATCATTGAAAGAAGCGATTAGCCTTGCACGGATGAGAGATGAGCAGCTGATTCGCCAAAGGAAAGTTACACGGCCTTTTAATCGATCCGTGGCTGACTCCCCTTCTCCAACACAATTCAAAACAGCCTCTCCTATGAAAAGGCTCACTTGGGATGAAATGCAGAAGAAAAGGGCACAAGGGCTATGCTTTAACTGTGAAGAGAAATTTACACCTGGTCATAGGTGTAAAGGGCCACAACTGCTACTGTTAGAAGGCAGCACTGAATATTCAGATGATGAAACCGAAGGCTCAATGGAATTCCAACCCGAGATATCACTTCATGCACTCTCAGGATGGACAGCCTCTAAAACAATGAGGGTAATAGCAAAGATTGGACCCTATGAGATGGTTGTTCTAATTGATAGCGGGTCTACTCATAATTTTATTAGTGAAAAGGTGGCTAATATGTTGCAATTACCAGTAGTCCCAACCAAACCTTTCAATGTCAAGGTGGCGAATGGAAGCCCATTAAAATGTCAAGGAAGATTCGAAAATGTCCAAATTCTACTCCAAGGTATTCCTTTTGTACTCACTCTATATGCTTGTACCTCTAATTGGGCTGGATTTGGTCTTAGGTGTCCAATGGTTAGGAACACTTGGGTCCGGTGGTATGTGATTGGGAGCAATTAATAATGGAATTCCAGTGGGGCAACCAAACTCACAAATTACAAGGGATTGATACACAATCAATTCAACCCGCATCAATGAAAGCTATTTCCAAAGATGTACGGCAAGGGAGCTCCATGATTGCTATTTGTCTTCAATCTGCAGCCGATCCTACATCACTAGGATGTCAATCCTGAGATGAACCAATTATTGGAGAAATTTGAAGACTTGTTCCAAGAACCAACGCAACTCCCTCCTACAAGAGAAGTTGATCATCACATCAATTTGAAAGAGGGAACCGAACCCATCAATGTGAGGCCATACAGGTATGCCTATTTTCAAAAAGCTGAAATAGAAAAACAAGTTCATGACATGTTAAAATTGGGGCTTATAAGATCTAGTACTAGTCCTTTTTCATCTCCTGTTTTATTGGTCAAAAAGAAAGATGGTTCATGGCGTTTTTGCACTGACTATAGAGCACTAAATGCTGTAACCATCAAAGATAGATTTCCAATTCCTACAGTTGAAGACATGCTTGATGAGCTTCATGGAGCTACTTATTTTACCAAACTTGACTTACGGGCGGGATACCACCAGGTACGAGTGCACCCCACAGACATTCATAAAGCTGCCTTTCGTACTCATAATGGTCATTATGAATACTTAGTTATGCCCTTTGGTCTTTGTAATGCTCCATCTACTTTTCAAGCAATTATGAATTCAATATTTCGCCCTTACCTTCACAAATTTATACTAGTTTTCTTTGATGACATTTTGATCTATAGCCCCAATTGGACCATGCATCTTGAACATGTTCAAAAGGCTTTTGAAATATTAAGGCAACATCAATTTTTTGTCAAAATCAGCAAATGTGCCTTCGGTCTGCAAGAATTGGAGTACTTGGGACATATTGTAACTCCTCAAGGCGTTAAAGTAGATCAAGGAAAAATCAAAACTATGCTGAATTGGCCTTGGCCTACTAATATCTCTGAGTTGCGTGGTTTTTTAGGACTTACAGGTTATTACCGAAAATTTGTTCGCAACTATGGTATCATAGCACGTCCTCTCACTAACCTCCTAAAGAAGGGACATTTTGGATGGCCAGATGAAGCAGAGAATGCTTTCCAAGATCTCAAAAATGTCATGACTACTACGCCAACACTAGCAATGCCAAATTTCAATGAACCATTTGTCATTGAATCGGATGCTTCAGGGGATGGCATCGGGGCGGTTTTGACTCAACAAGGCAGGCCTATTGCATTCATGAGTCGAGCCTTGGGCACCACCAAACGCTCATGGTCTGTTTATGCAAAAGAGATGTTAGCAATCATTCACGCAATTCAGACATGGAGACCATATTTGCTGGGTCGGCGATTTTACATTCAAACAAATCAACGCAGCCTTAAGTACTTGTTGGAGCAGCGCATAGCAACACCTGAGCAACAAAAATGGGTGACTAAACTGCTTGGCTATGATTATGAAATCACATATAAGCCTGGCCGTGAGAACAATGCAGCTGATGCACTATCACGGGTGGCGGGTAGTCCTAGTCTTGATGCCTTGTTTGTGTCTTAAACTCAATTATGGGATACAATCAAAGCCAAAGCTGGTGACAATCCTTACATGCAGAAAATCAGCAAGCAAGCAACTGAAAACCCAATCAATCCTTACAGCTGGCGCAATGGGTTGGTTTGTTACAAAAACCAAGTAGTGGTGCCTCCTCATTCCAATATCATCCAACAACTTTTGCGAGAGTTTCATGATTCTCCAATTGGCGGCCATTCAGGTGTCCTAAGAACATACAAGAGACTAGCACATCAATTTTATTGGCCATCCATGCACCAAGCAGTGAAGAATTATGTTGCCTCTTGTGACGTGTGCCAACGCAATAAAAATGAGACCTTGACACCAGCCGGACTTCTACAGCCACTTCCAATTCCTTGCCAAGTTTGGGATGATGTCACAATGGACTTCATCAAAGGCCTTCCACCCTCAAATGGTAAAAATTCAATTCTTGTTGTGGTTGACAGGCTAAGCAAATCAGCACATTTTTTGGCTCTTTCCCATCCATATACAGCAAAAGTGGTAGCTGAAAAATTTATTGAAGGAGTGGTAAAGCTTCATGGCATGCCTTGGTCCATTATAAGTGATCGCGACCCGGTGTTCATTAGTCATTTTTGGCGAGAATTCTTCACCATCTCGGGCACACAATTGAAGATGAGTTCCGCCTACCATCCGCAAACGGATGGACAAACGGAAGTGGTCAACCGTTGTATTGAACAATATCTTCGGTGCTTTGCTTCCCAACAGCCCCGTAAGTGGCATTCTTTCCTTCCCTGGGCTGAATTTTGGTACAACACTACCTATCATGCATCTACAAGAATGACTCCCTTCCAAGCTCTATATGGGAGGCCCCCACCAACAATTCCACATTACCATGACGGTTATAGTCCAGTACATGAGGTCGACCAAAGCTTAGTTTCTCGAGATGCCTTGCTACGCCAGCTTAAAGACAATTTATCTGCTGCAAACAACCGAATGAAACAGCAAGTAGATTCCAAACGCCGAGGACATTGAGTATCAAGTGGGCGACTTTGTGTTTTTGAAGCTTCATCCCTACCGCCAACAATCTGTCTTTAAGAGAGCCTATCAAAAGCTTGCAAGCAGATTTTATGGACCATACCAGATTGAAGAAAAAATTGGAAAGGTGGCCTACAAGCTCAACCTTTCACCCAGGTTCTCGCATTCACCCGGTTTTTCATGTGTCCCTTCTCAAGAAGAAGTTGGGAGACACAATTGTTGCGAGTACTGAGTTACCTCCACTGGCTGAAGATGGACATGTGCTTATGGAACCAGAGGCCATATTGGATACCCGTTGGATCAAAAAAGGGTCAAAATTTGTCACAGAAAGCTTGATCAAATGGAAAAGCCTGCCACCACATGATGCTACGTGGGAAAACACTCAAGAAGTGAAAGACAAGTTCCTTCATATGAACCTTGAGGACAAGGTTCCAGCCAAAGGAGGGGGTATTGATAAGCCAAGAAGATCCCAAAGAGTGCCCATGAAGAACTCAAAGTATTTTGACTACTAGCTGTAGAAGATTCTTATTTGTCAAAGACCTGGTCTCAGTTGTTGGGCATATCCATGATTACTTGCTTTAGAATAGGTTAAGTAGTTATTATTTAAGTTTGAATAAATCAGCTATTAGCCGTTAGTGTCCTATTTCTTAGGGATGTGATCTAAGAATTAGGAGTAGTTGTTAATTCTCTCTGTATTTAAACTCGTCGAGGGTCATTAATAAAGGCAGCTTATTCCAATTAAAAGGATTGTGGTCCATTCTCACCCTAAGTAGAATACTATCTGCACTATAGATCTCATAGCTTTGATTGGGACGTATCACAGTGTCAATAATATTGGAGATGACCAAAAGGGTGATTCGGCCCCGAAGAGCAACCCAAGTCTGCTATATTGAAACACTCTGGGAAGTTGTCACTATACATGTCTTTGAGGGTGTTTTCAAGAAGGGGCTGCGTTTTCAGTATCACTACTTTCTGAAGAATGGACATGCTATAAATTGTTAGATGACATAAAAAGTTTGGCCAATACTTAATGAAAAAAATGCCATGTGTGTGTGTGAAAGAGTACCTGTAGGATTGAGTTTTTAGGCATAACTAGTTTCTCCATTGCCTGTATTCACGTGAACGTTTTCGACCACCATGGCTTCCTTGTTCGCGATCTATGGTTTCTAGTTACTTAAACACACACCCAAATATATATATATATATATGCTCAACGAGATGACAAACATTGAAGCCCCTTTTTCAAAATAACTTTCCAAATTCAAATGTTTGTAGTAAAAAAAAATTTGACTGGTCATTGTTCCTATGGTATGATTAACGAGAGAATTTAGCAGTTGGTTAGCACCTTGGGAATTATTTTGTAGATCACACGCAATTAAAATTAACTTAAAATTAAACTTAGATCAAGCTCAACTATCTACTGTTTTTGTGAAAGAGTATGCGCATCACTATCACTTGGTTAGGGGTCCTCCAATGGAAAGTTCTGGATTTGGATTTGCGTGTTTCTCACCTCATGTTTTTTTGGAGAAAAGGTTGTTGATGTATTGATCACGGAAAATAGAGATTATACAAAAACTAGACCTGCCAACGACCATATAAGCAAAACAACCCAGCATTATGCCTGGTGCTTAGTTGTGGTTTGTATTTGTTCTGGTTGTATTTTTGTCCTCCCGCATATGCTGAGCAAGTGTGATTCGAAAAACTACAATTTGAATTAAGTTTTGAGTGTTTGGATAAATATATTTTGAAACGGATTTAAATAATATATAGTGTTTAGATGAGTTGTTAAAAGTGTTGAATGTGTTATATAAATAAAATAAAAAAAAAAAAAATGAATGTTTGGACTTGGAAACACCCAATTGAGCGTTTCGTCAAAAATATCGAAACAAACATTTAAATATTAAAAAAGTTTGATTTGAACTCCGAAATACTCATTTCAAAAATGCCACTATCCATCTAAACATGCCTTTAGGCTGTGTTTGGCTAAGGTTTTTTTTTTTTTTTTGTTGGATTAGCAAGAAAAGAAAAATATTTATCAACGTAACTTGGAATGTGCAAGAGATTCAAACAATATCATCATTGTCAAATCTCAAAAACATGATTTTTCAATATCAAAATATATGGAATAATTGTCCCCATTATTTTCCCTAACTAAAAAAGTATCGTCAAAAATGAAATTTCGAATAGAGTCTCGAAAAATAAGTAATTTTTGTTGTGCCTTTATCCTTTTTTTTAAGTTCATTAGGATTCTTATTAGTTGGAACTTCTAGTTATCTTGATAGAAATTTGATATCTTTATTTCCGTCTCAGCAAATCATTTTTTTTCCCACACACTAGCATTAAGCATATCATATGCCACCACAAAACCAAAATTAAAAAAAATAAAAACCCATTAATCTCCATTGACATTTATTCTTCCCACAAGTTCAATGGTTAAAAGTAAGGTTGATCAAATAAACCTAAACCTTGCATATATAATTTGTATATATGTGTGTGTTTCATTAGTCCCAGTGGATTTCTTTCAAGGGTATCCAAAATTTCATATTTTACCATTTTTAATGTAAGTTTAGAGCCTCTAATTGTTAAATTGGAAATAATCCAAATAATAGGAAATGTAATCTCATTGTCAGAGAAAATTTAAAATTTCCTGACATAATTTACAACTGTTGAAGCACTTTAAATAACTGCTCATATATAGCAGAAATTGCTCCACTATTTGACAGAACAATCGGAATCATTTAAAAAATAACCCATAATAGAAATTACTTTGATAAAAATCATTATTGTTTTGACAATCAATTCAGACTAATGGAAAAAAAGCTTTATTATAATTTCAATTCCACTTCCATAGGATTATGCAGATTGAGGCAATTGGCAATGAAATGCAGTTTTGTAAATATGATTATATGTACCATTTGCATTTTCAATGAGCACGAGAGTTGAATTTTTATAGGTTAGAAAAAGTCTACTATAACTTCTTTGCTGGTTAGCTCCCATATTTCAAATCAATCATGCTACCAAATTCACATCTTCTTATTATAGTTTCAACATTTGAGACCAATTGACCAATTGGAAATAGCTCAAAGTTTGTTTAAAATATTGAAATTTATCCTTTGGAGGTGGAAGTGACTTCGATTAGGACAAGTTTCTGAATAAGTTTTTTTGGGTAATTGAAATTTTATTACAAAAACAAGCACGAACACAGCAGCACGATATTCTAACAGAACTACAAAGGGCACCAATTGTAAATAATCATTTCTTTGTCAAGGAAACGACTATGTTGAAGTACTTTGTCTTCTCCATGGACAGATGCTCAGCCACATGCTCTGCATACCTCACAAATAGATTGTCAATGATTGAGTCTCCAAAATGACTAGCCAACATAGGCTCCATCACGGCTCTTATGCAACTGGCCACAATTTTCCCACTCTTATTTTTGTCAAACACAAAATGTTTGTCATCATCATTGTCGCTGGCATCCCAATTGACTTCAAAAACTTCTAGCTTATCAAGATTGAAAGACCCTTCCTTGTGAATTATATCTTTCACTTCATCCTTGTATGGTGAATAAAATGGCAGGTGAAACGAATCAACGTCAGCCTCTTCAACGAGCCCCTAAAATCAATGAAAAAATTATTAATTGAAGGCCATCACAAGCTTAGAGAAATGTTACTGTAAACTCAGAATTTTTATTAGACCGGCTCTTTCAACCATTGAATAGTCTCATCACAACTAATTTATCTTTTGCTCTTATACCATCCAATTAATGAATAAAAGATCTTGCCGAATACAAGCTTGACCTTATAATAATATTGCCCAGAAGCTAATTAACTTGGACCATACCTCGGCCACCATGTCAAGAAGTGATCTCGCGACCAGTTCCCAAAGGAGGCAACAATCATTGCTAGTGGGATCTGCAATGCTCCTGCCGATAAATGTTAGAACCATACGCCCACCTGGAACTATTTCCTTGGAGCGGGAGCTTAGAAGCATTGAGAAGTCTCTCTGAAATTGCTTCAAGTATGCAACAAACACATCAGGAGGACTCGTAACTCGCCATGTATATATGCCCCCTGTTATTCTCCTAGGCTTTCAGGAACCTAAGATTTTAGCAGAAAAGAATATAATAGATAAGTTATGCATGTGGAAAAATCTCAAGGCTTTCTGCACAAAGCAAGCTGTGGATAAAAAAAAAAACACAAATCTTAAAATAAAATAAAAAATCATTTGAGTGGTGCATAGAGTGAAGATGATAACCTGAGAGAGCCAATGAACACTGTAAGAAGAATGAACGAAGTGTAGGCTTTTGCTTGGGAAAAGCCTTCATAGAAAGAGCCAGGCACTCCTGATAGGAAACAAGGCCCTAACTTGTCTCCTTGATCTTCCTTGAGCTTTGCATAGAATGTGGGCAGCGATTTGAAAATAGTATTGAAGTCATTGTTTGGAAGATCGTTTAGAAAAACTTGAAACTCTGGTGCTTTGCCATTATTTTGGTGGCACAAGCTATGGACAGTGTCTATAATATTGGAGATGACCAAAAGGGTGTTCGGCCCCGAAGAGCAACCCAAGTCTGCTATACTAAAACACTCGGGAAACTTGTCACTATACATGTCTTTGAGGGTGTTTTCAAGTAGGGGCTGCGATTTCATTATCACTGCTTTCTGAAAAAGTACATGTTAAAAGTGTTGGATTACAAAAGAAATTTGGCCAGTTAATGAAACAATTAATGAAAAAATTTATGTAGTGTTGTATGCATGTGTGTGTGTGTGTGTGATTGAGAGAGACCTGAAGAATTGAGTTATTGGCATAACTAGTTTCTCCATTGCCTGCATTCATGTGAAGAATGTTTTCGACCACCATGGCTTCCTTGTTTGTGACTCCTGCTTTCTCGTTACTTAAACACAAACACAAGCACACACATATACACGCATCATGCGTGTATAAATATGTGTGTTGTCCCATCTGGATCATCATGCTTTTAGCAAATTCCACACTGCCTGCGTTGTTTTAAAAACTTTGACTGGTCATCGTTCCTAAATTCAAACTTGTAGACCATGTGCAACTACCTCTCGAACTCGTGATACTGATTTACGAAAATAGGCTCGGTAGTGATGTGGTAATGTGTGTTTTTTAATAATATTTCTCTTAAGATATGACTTATCTTATTTAAAAGGACATTACATATATGTAGAAT
The DNA here is from genome assembly GCA_008638375.1 of Nyssa sinensis. Lineage (NCBI taxonomy): Eukaryota > Viridiplantae > Streptophyta > Magnoliopsida > Cornales > Nyssaceae > Nyssa > Nyssa sinensis. The sequence goes on from CM018049.1 coordinate 42,819,638, forward strand.
ATAATTAAAAGAACATAAAACTATGTAAGTATATTAGACTCGTAAAAAAATGAGTAATGCTATACTCACTCAATAATTCTATCAAAAATATTTACACAACTGATGTGGCACCATTGTATTGGTGATGTGATATAAAATCAATATAATGTTGCTACATCAATTATGTAAATATTTTTAATAAAAGTTTTAAGTAAGCTATAATATTATTGTAAAAAAATATCTCCCGATTCACGACTCTCATCTCCACTATCTAGGAAGGATATGGCTTAATGGGGTTGTTTCGGTATAATTTCTTCCCCTTTTGTCATGTCAATAAATTTTTTTTTTTAAAACTTAGAACCATCTCTTCTAATCAAAATTTCTGATCGCGTAGTCAGATTATAAATCAGAGTACACACCAATTTTTGGAATGTTCTCATGGAACCCATGTGTGGCCCTAAGAGATTATTGTCTTTGGTAGGATTTGAATTTGAGAACTTCTTGTGACAAACACCAAACTCACAATTCACTACCACCTTCATCTAATTCCTTAGGGTTCGGATAGCCAATATTATTGATTACTTGAACTGGATGATGGTTAAATTCGATTCAATCATTTGGTATGATTAAGGAGATAATTTAACAGATAGGTTTTTTTTTATATAATTAAATGGATATGTAGAAGGCTATTTTAAATGTCTGACAAAAAATATTGCTCTTAGCATCACACAATCATATGCGAAGATCTCACAACACTTATGTCTGGGTTGAAGCTAAAGCCCTACCGTGTGCTTTCGGCGCTAAAGATAGTAGGTTTAACCCCCATAGCCATACGGGATAGATCTCACCACACTTACGTCAAAGCCGAAACTTAGATCTCATCGTGTATTCTTGGTGTTAAAAAGTAGGTATATCTGAAAATATTGGTAAAAACAGAACTAAGAATGGTAGTTTCTTAGTAGCGGTCAACCATTCATTTGGATATTCGAATCGACTAACTGTCAAACCAGTGCTGTGTGAATGAAGAGTCGATCAATGGTTTCGCAGCCTACGTTTAGAGAAGAATCTAACTATGTGCTTTATGATGAGGTTTTGCTGCCATAGCAGTGCTCTGTTCTCCTCTGCTTTGACTTGGCTTCGTGTGGCTGTTACTGCTGTAGATGTCAATATCTTCATGCTTTGGTTGCCTTGTTTGTGGGTTGGCTCTGGCTAGTTGCTTCTGTCTTATCTCAAATATGTTATTTTAGATAAAAATTTATTTTTTATTATTAGAAGTTTTAATATCTATATACAAGGCTCTAAGACTTCATTAGAGATTAATGAATATAGACATGCTCATACCCATTAATCTCTCGACCAACTCTTCTAACATCACCCCCTTTTTCACACACACACACAACCATCACATACACACACTTGGTAAAGAAGTTTTTCTACTAATTAACACAAAGCATCCCCAATCCATTGTTGGCCAACTAGTTTACAAACTTACATGAATGAAACTTGAACCAGAAAATATGAAATATTGGACTAAAAATATGAAAGATACTGAAGTGTTTTATTATCTCCACAAATAATCATTTCTTTCTCAAGGAAACGACAATGGTGAAATATTTTATCTTCTCCACAGATGGTTGATCAGCCAGAGACTTTGCAAACCTCGCAAATAAATCATCAAATATGGAGTCTCCAAAATGACTAGCCAACATAGGGTTCTGTAATAGCTCTTATACAATTTGAGATATATTTCCCATTCTCATAACACTTATCAAAGACAAAATGTTCATCACCATCAGGGTTGCTGTTGCTGTTGCTGCCTAGCCTATCTTCATTGCTGTCTTCAATGACTTCTAGCCTATCAACATCAAAGGACCCCTCCTTTTGAATTATGTCCTTAACTTCATCTTTGTAAGGTGTATACAAAGGCAAATTGAATGAATCAACCTTGGTCTCATCAAGAAGCCCCTAACATCAATTATATATAAGTCTATAAACATGGTTAATTAACAAAAAAACTAGTGATGATCATCACAAATTTAATTGGGTTATTGACAGGATATCGGTACGGACCTCGGCCGCCATGTCAAGAAGAGATTTTGCAAGCAGTTCCCAATACCAGCAGCAATCTTTGCAAGTGGGATCAGCAATGCTTCTGCTAATAATTGTTAGAACCATACGACCATTAGGTATTATTTCCTCTGAGCGTAAGCTTAGAAACGATGAGAAATCCTTTTGAAATTGTTTCAAGTATGCTTCAAGTACATGGCGAGGACTCGTCTTTGACATGTATATATTTCCCTTGTTATTCTCCAGCCCTTCTGGAACCTACCATTTATGATGTAGTTATAGTAAAAAGATGATATAAGATTCAAAGTAGCGCTCTTAATGAATCAAATTTTTACGTAAGTGTAATGCTAGTCTTACTTTCATATTTTATCAAAAGTATTTACTTTTCATAAGTTGGCAGTTTTGTATTGACTGGATATCACATCATGAAAGTAAATACTTTTGATAGAGTTTTTAAATAAGCCTAATATTATTGTTCATCTAAATTCATTCTCTTTATTATCAAAATTTTTGTATGAAGCTACATACTTAAAAGTCATTTTCATAGTAATTTCTTCAGGTTTATGTTTGATCCTCCACCATTGACTATATACATGTTCCTTGACAAGATGGCTGCCACATATATACCTTGAATGAGAAGAAGGGAATATAAATACACACCAGTGACCGTTTGCTAAAATTATTCTTTGAATTATGCAGTTGTGTAAAAATATTATTTGAATTAAACAGTTAATTATTTGAGTGAACTATTAAAAGGTGTTAATTAATAACAATCAAATGAGGGCATTCATAATGCACTTGACTAACTATATAAAAAAAGTTAGACTTACCAGTTTAACCCGACTGTAATAATGAAAAAAATTATAACTAATAAGTATAGTTGACGGATTTAGAACTCATTAAGGTCACATTTGATACCCAAGAATAGAATCGTCATTTTATGAAATGAAATAAGAAATTAAATAAAAATAGAAATGACATGAAATGAAATAAGGATTACTTATTCAAACAAAAAGAATGCTTAGAATAGAATGTTCATTTCATAGAATAGGCATTCTCAATATCAAACAAGAATAAAAAAATTAAAATTAATATTTTTAAAATATTTATTTTAGCATGCCAAACATGAGATAAGTCCGTTTGAAAGTATAATCCAAACATATCCCAGGATGTGAAAAAATCTCAAGGACATGATATATGCAAAGCAAGTGGTGGGCCAATTATAATCCAAACATATCACAGGATGTGAAAAAATCTCAAGGACATGATATATGCAAAGCAAGTGGTGGGCCAATTGAATATAAATTCCATATCTAGCTTATCCCCAAATCTAATAAAATTGTGTGGTGCAAAAACGAAGATTTTTGAGTGATGATGATTACCTGAGAAAGCCAATGAACACTAAAAGAAGAATGAACAAAGTGTAGGCTTTTGCTCGGGAAAAGCCTTCCATAGAAAGAACCAGGCACTCCTGACATGAAACAGGGCCCCAACTTGTCTCCTTTCTCCTTCTTGAGCTTTGCATAGAATGTCGGCAGCGATTTGAAAATGGTATTGAAGTCATTGTCCGGAAGATCATTTAGAAAAACTTGAAATTCTGGTACCTTGCCTTTATTTTGCAGGCACAAGCCATGGACAATGTCTATAATATTGGAGATGACCAAAAGGGTGTTAGGCCCCGAAGAGCAACCCAAGTCTGCTATATTAAAACACTGTGGAAAGGTGTCACTATACATGTCTTTGAGGGTGTTTTCAATAAGGGTTTGCGATTTCAGTATCAGTGTTTTCTGAAAAAAGGACATGTTAAGAGTGTTAGATGACAAAAGAAAATTGGCCAGTTAACGAAACAATTAATGAAAAAAATTATAGTGTTTTATTCATGTGTGAATGTGTGTATCTATGAGATAGAAAGACCTGTATGATTGAGTTTTTGGCATAACTAGTTTCTCCATTGCCTGCATTCATGTGAAGAACGTTTTCGATCACCATGGCTTCCTTGTTTGCGACTCTTGCCTTCTGGTTACTTAAACACACACACACACATAAATATATATACCCCAAACCTTCCCCCCCGCCAAATCAAATTTTATAGATGGTGAGTCTCTTTTTCATGTAAGTAGGTGAGTACTGGATAGACACAACCTCCCCCCCCCCCCCCAAAATCAAATTTTATAGATGGTGAGTCTCTTTTCATGTAAGTAGGTGAGTACTGGATAGACACCAAAATTTGAGAATTAAAATATTACTCTTTTGCACATGAGTGAGATTTGCTTGGTGAGACTTATGATGATGAGTTCTGTCTTCATATGAGTGAATAGACACTACATAATTACGGAAATATAAATCATGAATCATTGCTCTTATTCTTAAAAATATATATCAGTGCATAGTATTCTTAAAAACCACATCTTATAAATTTAACAGCATCACACAATAACACATCACAATAAATATATAAATTAAAAAAATACTAAAGTTGATCTCATTATAAAATTAGGAAGAGACTATTTCCACTCTTTCATCTTATAAATGCACTCAGACATGACTAAGAATGTAAGTGGATATAGAATGATACATTGGAGTGGAAATAGTCCTACGCAAAATTATTGGGGATATTTGAAATTGACAATTGACTAATCCTCAGCCATTCGTTGTAAAAGGAGAAATTAAGATCACGGTCCATAATAAAAGAGAGAATGGATGTGTCGGTGGGTAACACAACACCAAATCTTATGTACTTTCAAAACCCATTAATCTCCATTTACACTCATTCTTCATATCAAGTTCAATGGTTAAGCCTGTCAATGGCACTGGTGTGGCCGAGAATTTATTGTTTACTTGGTCTCGGTCAATCGTCAATCATAACGTGACATGTATATAGTATATTAGATTTATAAGAAATAATAAAATGACTTATATTGATATGTCATTCTATGATTGGTCGAAATTATTAATTTAAACAATAATCCAAGATTCATACAATAAATTTTCAGTGTGACCACCAAGATTTTAGGGTTAGGTCTCTACATGAATCTCAAATGTCTGTTGAAATTTTAGGGATTGTTGCATTATGCAATCGTCGCACTATTTAGAGGCCGTTTGGCGAGTTTTGCGTCAAACCAAAATGATGTTTGGGTATCAAAATCAGTGATTGTGCTGGAAGTGGGTTATTTGGCTGGAGGCTTCGCGTCAGCCCAAAATGATGTTAGGTTATCAGAATCGGTGATTGGGCTAGAAGTGGGCTGTTTGGCGGAGCAGTGCGGGCCGAAAAAAGCGCGCGCGAAATTGAGCCCGAACTATAGGCCCGCAAATCCTTCTATACGATCATCCCTCTAATTTGTGTTATTTACCAAAAAAAAAAAAACCTGGCAACATTTTGAATTAGTTTGCGAGCCCTCCCAAGTCATTATGCGGTCCTCATTCTATCCCAAAATATAATATAATATATTTTATCATCATATATATATATATATATATATAGAAAAATAATCTTTATAGTATAATATATATATATATATTAAAAAATTAATTATTATGATATATAATATTTAATATTCATATCATAAAAGTTATTAACTTAATTTTATAACATATAATTAAATAACATTCAATATTATTTAATAATATAAATGGTAGAATGAACTTTCATGTTTTATCCAAATATTCTATAAGTTATTTTGTTATTATAAATTAGTTTTATTCATACACTCAAAATTCATTTTGTTGAATTCATTCTACAATATTCTATTCCCCATAAGCTGAAGCTATCCCAATCTAACTCTTAGTTTAGAAGGCAATTTGAAATCTTCACATGGAATTTTGAGAAGAACAATGACTCAATTTTTTACAATAATGCAACCAAGAGTTCATAAAAAGTAAGAACCGAATCATCTATCATGCAACCAAAAGTTCATGAAAAATATTATAATTATTATATATTTCAAGTGCAAACACATTACTTCATATAATCCTTTATACTCTACTTGGATTGAGAGATTTGGAAAGAAAGAAGAGAAAAGAGAAAGGAGGAAGAGATTATTATGTGCTTGGTTTAAAATCGGTGAAGGAAAGGATGGGAGATGGAGGGAGAGGGAGTGGTCTCTTAACTCTTATTTTATTTAATTTACTCTCTTCTCAAAAATGAATGGAGACGGAAGGAAAAGAGAGAGTCTTTAATGAATTTTTTATAATACCAATTCTAATATTAAAATTATAAGAGAAAAAAATAAAAAGACACATCTATCCCATGACATAATAGTAAAAGAGTATATAATCTTTTCTTTTCTTTCTTTCTTTCTTTTCCAAGTAAGATGAAAAGGATTGCACTCTTATTTCTCTCATTTGTTATCCAAGAATGAAAGAGGTCTTACACTCTCCTCTCTCTCATAACTAATGTTATTCTCTCCTCTCCTTCCCCTCCTATTTATCTAAGCATAATGTTAATTATTTAGTGCCAAAAATACTCTTTCAGCAAATTTTTTGTGAAATTAAGAGTAGTCACAAATTTTTTCACAAAACTTTAAAATTCATTAACTTGAAATTTATAAATTTATTGTATTAAAAAAAATTATATATTTAGATTGTAAATATCGAGATCAGCCAAATTAGATTCATTTTGAACATGAAAATCTGAAAAAAAAAAAAAAATTTATTTCAAAAGTGTAAAATTCATTCTAAGCAGAAGTGTAAAAATTTACACTTTTGCAATAAAAACTCAATCCCAGCTAAAGATGTAAAATTTTATACTTTTAACTACATGTTAGATGCTCAAGACTAACTTTTAATAAGTATTGTATTCGAGTCAATAAACAATTGATACATCAGTAAGTGACCTCACAAATAATATTGATGTGTCAACTACTCATTGACCCACTCGCAATGCTCCCGGATCGATGAATCCAATCTCCCATTTGGTCATCTTTTTTGTTACTAATTGTTTCTTTGAGATGTTGTCCCTCCATAGGATATTTGAGTTACCAATAAGTATTTGAGATGTATTTTTTTCTCGCATGTGGTGTGATGCCTTATATACTTACAGTATAACAAATATATTAGTATTATAAAATATTTGACAGGCAACCTCCATAGAATTGAAAAGTTTATATCACACTGTACGTTCACACTTGTTGGGATCTAAGTGAGGTGTTCTGAGATACTTTACACCCTAGGATAGGAAATTTCTGTATTGAATCGGTCTCATCAAACGCCATTATATAATATTTTAGTTAAAATATTGTTTGTGTATCACACACACATACACACACACAATATATATATATATATATATATATATATTTTCTCAATATTATTGTGTGCTGTGATGTGAAATAATTAATCCATCGATGCTCCTGTCTTTATATATATATGTTCTCAATATTATTGTGTGCGTGTGATGTGAAATAATTAATCAATCGATGCTCCTGTCTTTGTCGTTAGACCATAATCATGCGCATTAATGTAAATGCAACCACTCATTAAGAAACAGTTGATCAATTTGTATATAGTTGTGCAAAAAGACTGATTAGATATGTTTGTGGATTGAATTAAGGGAACTATATGGAAAAAAATATAAATGGTTATACACACACACACACACACACATATATATATATATATGCATTGAGACGAATGATCGAAATTCCAGGAAAACATCCGTGCCCATTGACCAGATTTTTCATCTTAGATGTGGTCCAACATTGAGAATTTTTATGAGAATTGAGAAGCTTTATAGTCTCCATTAGAAGCATTTTCTTCATGAATTTATAATGTACAAAGGTACGACTGGAAGAATGGTGTCAAAATTCTCAATTTTGTTCAAAGAATTTATAAAGTTGCTACTGAAAAATGCAGGTACTCGCAATGTTAAGAATGACATAAAAGTAGTCGAAGGAATCAATTTCAATTCCAATCAATTTTAATTTCAAGGCCTCAATTCTACAGTACAAAACACAGTGCCGAGAAATAATTTACCTCCCAAAGAGGTGAAAAGAGGAAAAGAAAGAGAAGGTCACAGCCGAGGTTAAATCCACAGATTTCACAAGAATACAACTCAAGGAGGGGAAGAAAGTAGAGGCAAAACTAGTCCCAAGGTTTTGTATTTGTTCACTATTTCTATGCTCCTCAGTTGATTAGTGATGAAAATCCAAATGTTGGTTCAATAATTGCTTGGCCCTTTAGCTAGCTGCTGTTCTTTAATTTCCTTAATGAAAATTTTCTTAACATAGTATGTTAATTTTAAAAACCTTTCTTCAGTATGGTGAAACCTCTTCAAGATATCAATTAGATTGGAATTATTCCAATACAGACCACCAAGTAGGTCAATGAATTTTTGCACGTTTGGATTTTTATTGCTTGTCCATTCCATTCCTTTCTTCTATCACTGAAAACCACAGAAAAGGGTAACCTAGAATTGCACTTTCTTTAATATTTGAATTGGTCATAGAAGGAAAATAAATTGGGTAAAAATGAAGATTGTGTGGTTAACCATCTCAACGCCATAAACTAAGCGTTTGAAGAAGCTATACAAGGATCTTACAATTGTCATTTTAAACTATTAGTCCTATATGTGAAGTGAAATCAATTTAAATGATCAGATTAGACCTTGTTTTCTAACACATATATAACAAGGTCAAAACTTTTGGGATTTACCAAAACATGCACCTGAGACTGCTGATCATATATGTTCAATCAGACCGAAGCAAATTGTGGTTTTTGACATAGTTTAAGCAACTTTGAAGATTGCAAATGAATCTGAAAACAAAATTGTCTCATTTTGCTTTGCAAAGCATTTGAATGCACTGGTTCTTACTTAGAACATTGTATACAATGCAACTGGGGAAAAATATAAGATATAAAACCAATTATGGGAATGTATATCCTAAATCTATAAGCATGTGGAAAACTGATAGACTCAATTTCAAATGCTCTGGAAGATACAAGCAGTCTTTTAACTAAGAACTAGGCTTGACAGGATCAGAGAAATTTTGAAAACAGATGATTCCTATCCTAGTTCAATATGAATAGTGTTTCCGGTATTGAGCTGCATATTTACCTCCATCCAATCTTGCAAGGGTTCTGATTTCTTATTTGCATTGTCAATAAGCATTGTCATTAATTTGGGTAATACCAAGGATTAAACCGAATTTCAATGCCTAGTTTCCTGTTACACAACATATATATTCTTGCAGTTGATCGACCATAGTTTTAAAACTAATTGAATACACTAGAAGAGAGCATAAATACATGGAGATAATGTCTCTAGAACCAAAGGAGGAAGATTTAAGAGCATAGGCAACAAACAAATGAGCTTCGCAGGCGCATTGAGAATCTGAGGAGTTGATATACATGTTGAATCCCAATTTGACCCAAAAGCTAAGACTGTTAAGAATTGGGCTCAATATTCCTTTCTAAATACACTGATTATCCGATGTGGATTTGCAGACTCACACTTACATCAACAAATTAGCTTGTTAGAGTATGTGTTATAATGCTCGTTACTTGGTAGGGAAACAATAATATCTGAGGCAAATTAGCTTCCTAAGTAACGAGTGTGAATATACAAATAGATATCATGGATATGTACAAGTTTGTTAATAAATTTTTATATGCAAACAACCGGGCGGGGGAAGAAGATGAAGTTATCAAATCATCATGTAGCCAAGCTATATCCAACTAGAGAATGTACACAAAGATTGCTTAGAAATGTGTCAATCTCCACATATTTCTTTCCAAAATTTGGTAGGTAATCTAAGATTAAGCATGATCTAAGCTCTCTCTCTCTCTCTCTCTCTCTCTCTCTCTCTCTCTCTCTCTCTCTCTCTCTCAAGAAAGAAAGAAAGAAAGAAAGAAAGAAAGAAAGCAAGGAAGAAAGAAAGAAAGAGGAATCAAATAAAAACATTGAAGCTTTCAGAGTTCATCATCAGATGAGATGACATTTGGAAACATTTGAGGTTGGTGGTCATACACTCAATTGAGTTATCAAAGTTAGCTGATCCACCTAAAGATAAGTCCTGCAAAACATTTCTTCTTATGTTTTTACATCTAGATGTACACACACACACACACACACACACACATATATATATATATATATATAGTTATTGCTGAGAATTCTTAAACAAGGATGATGTCATTAATTAAATGAAAAGGACCCAAACTGAAAGTGATATAACAGAATGATTTCTAAATTGTCAAACACTTAACATTAAATAATGGAATGAAATTACATTGTGACATTTCAGGTACAAAATATAATGATTCAGAATCTTTTCAATTGTGTTTTGCCCCGATAACACATATTGTCTAAAGAAAAAGAACTACTTGTGATTGCTTATTATTCATCATGGACAACTCCATCAAGAGAAACTATATATCCCTGTGCCTAAATTCATTCTAGATAGTTCAGTTCAGACATCATGGAAAGGATCGACAACTTATGAAACTTGACTCATCCTATTGATACAAGGATTAGGCTTCAATGTGGTCTATAGTACTTGATTAATTTTCACTCAATGAAAAACAGGCATAATTACAATCTCCAAGTTGGTGTGTGTTTGGGGGGGTGGGGGGTGGGGGGGTTGTTTGGATTGAAGTTACAATCTCCAAGTAAATGTGTATGGAAGACCTTGATGTATAATCTTTTGAAGATTGAATTACTTTCTACTTTTGGTCATATACATATGATTTAATTAAGTTATTTCATGTAACTGTCACATTCCTACCTTGAACAATTGCATTCAATAAAAAAAAAAATAGCTGCACAGGGCAAAAATCTTCATGTAGACATTCTCACCTTTATAAATACTCATCTAACTAACTGAGTAGCCATGAACTGTGTGATATATATATATATATATATATATAGATGTGTGTGTGTGTGTGTGTTGTAGAATGCCCAAATTTTTAAAACGACACTTTAAATAATTACAATTTCTATAACAAGCTAGAATACCATGGAGTTAATGATTTTGAATTATATGGGTTATCTCAAAAAACATAAGCTTATTTTAATTTGAGCAACTTGCCTAGAAAAGTACTCTGAGATTAGTACTTTGCCATGAACTAACTCCACCCAACAAAACAGAAAAAAAAACAAGCATTCTTTTCTTTAGTAGAGTTAGTTGGCTTGGACATAAATATATGCTTTCTTTTCTTTTTTTCTAATATTTGTTGGTTACTTGTTAATATGATATTCTTTTCACAACCCCTAGATCAATTGCACAAGAATTATATCTTTGGAAAGAGAAATCCTTATTTTTTTCTTTATGTCTGTTAATAAATCTTCACTTAATCTTCTAAGATCTAGTGAAGAATAATTTTCAAAGAGGAAAACCCTAAAGTAGGTAGCTATGATAAAAGAAGATAATGAAAACCCTTGATTTTAGCCCCTTCACAGATGAACTTTCTCATAGACAAATATAGTGTGTATCTATTATATAAGTTTCATGATCACTACGCAAGTTGCCAAAAAGTAATGGTTATAGATTTAATTTGTTCTCAAATCTAAACCTTAAACCATCAAAATCTTGGAGAAGAAAGTCATTAGTTTTACAAAGATCAACAAGAACATTTTCACAAATCAAAGAGAAAACCTAAATCAACAGATCAAAGAAGAACTGATTGTACAAGATGGAGATGATGATGATCTATTGATTAATATATTCTCTGACCTTTTTCAACAAGAGCTCAATATGGAGGCCGGTCGCCGGAGTTCCCTGCCCACCCGTCCACCGGTAACTGACAATTAGGCATATTTAGTGGCAAATTGAAAAAGGGAAGACCTGAAGATGGGTCAGGAAATGGGCTGTTGACTCCTCCTCCACCACTACCACCACCACGTCCTCCGCCGGAAGCTTGTGAAACAGGCGGCTGCATCTGAAGTGGCTCATCTTCATCCAGAGGCAACCTTTCATAGGCTACGTTAGTAAACGAAGCCGCTATGACAATAACAGGCCCGGAGGCAATCAAAGCACCCACAACATTCCCTCCAACAACCTGACCTTGTCCACCGGCCAAATATATCGTTAGGCTCGTTGCACCGGGAGGCGCCGGTGGCGGCAAGAACGAGCCCGACAACGATATTATTTCGAACCGCCCGTGCAGCGTCACGATTGCACCGGCTCCCGACGGTTGCCGCAAGGTAACGTTGGTCACTGTGCCGCTTCCGCTCAGTATACAGATTCCTCGCTGCCGTTTCCTTGCATAAGTCGCCACCGATTCGAACACATCACAGCCACTACCGACCTCCAATATATGAGCTCGAAGGGTGTTTGCGCTCTCACGGGTTATGATCACCGGCGGTTTTGGTTTGTTCTTAGAACCGGCTGGCCGGCCTCTTGGCCTCCGAACAACGACATCGCCAAGAGTTCCGGTGTTAGGTGTGACGAGCTCGAGGCCATGATGAGCACTATCGTCGTTCTCGCCGGAAAATTGGTTCCGATCGCTGTCATCTTCGGAGTCCGGCCGTGGTCTTTGGAGGTGAAGGTCAGGCCTTTGGAGCTGATGAACAAAGTGAGAAGCTGAGCCTAACTCTAAACCAGCCATACACAGGAACAAAAGAGAACACAAAAACAAAGAAAAATAAACTATGATTATTAAGGATATTAAAAACTGAATATTTTATGCTTATTAAAGCAAAGGAGAGCACAAGAATTCAAACCCTAGAGCGAATAGAAAACAAAGAGAATCGACTGCAGAGAAAGGGGAGGAGTGGAGGAGGAGGGGAGAGATAAAGTGGCAAACGCAGCCATTCTCACAATCAAAAGTATATAAATATTAAAACATTAAAAGATGGTATATTTTAATGTTCTAAGTTTCTTCCTTTTAATGAGAACAATAGAATATATATAGAAGAAAGAAAAAATAACATATAGGTAAGAGGATGTGTGAGGATGTGTATGCATGATCTGTATGGCTAGAGAGAGAAAGAGATTCATAATTTCATTTCATATGATACATCATAGATAAAATTGTTAATCACCCTCACAATTCAATAGTATTTTTTATGGCTCAAAATCGACTTTATTAATCGTAATTTTTAATCGTATAATCAGATTGTAAGTCGAGAGTTTTTGTTTCAATCATTTTGTACAAATTTTCGCTTACAAACAAAATATTTTGAGAAAACTCGAGTCTTAATCGAGATCTCAAACCCTTTTTTATTCTTTTTTGATTTTACAACCAAGCTATCCTGGGCGATTTTATTTATATATTTTTAGTGTAGAGAAGTAAATTTTTGGTCCTCATAAGCTTTTTGCACAGCGTAAGCTGCACATGAGTAATTCCTTTCGAGCAATAGCTTATCTAATAAGATTGTTATATTACATTATTATGTGATGGTGTTTCACATACTTTTAAATTTTTTGTGAATCATGGTTATTAACTTTCTTATCAATTGAAGAAATTTAAAGACTTTGTGAAATATTGTCATACACTAACATAACGTGATGGTCTTACCTTCGAGCATTGTTTGCTCTAAGACTCGGATAGGAAATCTAAGAAGATTTCCTTTATCCTCCCATACTCACACGAGAGAGGATAAAAATTTGAACTTGGGGGACAGGTTAGAGAGTGATGTTAAGCAAAAAACTTTTTGATTGCTTTTTTTTTTTTTCATTCCCGAAAAAAAGATCCCTTAAATATTGGATAGCTGTTGTTAAACCAGGTCGAATACTTTATGAAATAGGCAGGAGTAATAGAAAATATATCCAGAAAAACTATTTCAATAGCAGCATTCAAAATGCCTATACAAACTCAATTCTTGAAACCAAGCCAATTTTGGAGCAGCTTTATGATAATGAAACCAACCAGCAAAAAGCATTAACGCTGCAAAGATTAATGCACCAATTGCGATATGATAGAGTTGTAATTCACTAGTTATTCCATATGCTCGCCAAATCTGAAAAAAGACCTATTTCTTTTGGTTCTATATTCTTATTTTCCAAAATAATGACTTGAGTTCGTATAGGCATTTTGGATGCCACTATTGAAATAGTTTTTCTGAATATATTTTCTATTACTCCGCTCATTTTATAAAGTATTCGACCTGATTTAACAACAACTATCTAATATTTAGGAGATTCTTTTTTAGAACCCATTTTTGGCAAAGAAAAGAAGAAGAGAGAAAATCTATTGAGACAACCATTATGTATAACATCATTCTTCTTTTTTTTTTTTTTATCTCGTGTGTTTACTTATTTGGAATTATTTGTTGATAGACACCGTTACCATATAAGATTTCATCCATCCGATGTTACTTTCGATTTAAACTTTTAAATGTTGAGTATTAAACTTTAAGTCAAATCACATAAATTGAATCAACAACCTCTATGAGTTGAAACTTTATATTTTTCAATAAACAAAAAAATGAACAGGGAGTTCTTTTTATCAATTTCAGTGTATTTTTACCAAAATTTTAATATTAATACTAATATTTTTTTTATTTTTAATAAAATTTACACCCTTTCTTTAAAAAAAAGAAAAGATACAACATTCATCCCTTCATTGTTGCGGAAAATTGTACTTTTAAGTTCTGCGCCATTCCAACATATGGGGAAATAACGGTTGTCATGTGCAAGTTTGGGTGACTGCATTTTATTTTTCTTATGCTAAAAATATAAATATTTTAATAATCTTATACAAATATAGTTAAAAAAAATCACATACAGAATAATACGACCTACAATAATCTTATTAATTTTAAAACAAAGTAATATAATTATTATATTTATCGGGTTTTCAAAAGTTCCACTTTCATCTAATTTTAATGAATTGTTCATTAGTTTTTTTGGGTAAAATTATTTTTAATTATAAAAATATTTTATAAAAACAATAAATAGTACTGTACAATTTTTTGAAAAAAATTATACAAACTTGTGTGACAATTTATTGTATTTCCAACACATACTCTATGAGGGTAACTTATGTACCGATTTCATGACAAATAAAGACTAATATTTTGCTACCATCTTTCATTAGATGAAAAGCAGTTATTTCAGGATCACTGTCATATGTGTGTGATAATTTTTATATTTTAATAATACAATGAGTTTTATATAAATTCTGCAAGATATTAAAATCAAGAATTTTGTTAATGATATTGTGAAAATCAGATCTCTGTGACCTCATCGATCCGTGTAATACACGCTGATCGCATATGTATTACACAAATTAATAAAGTCACAAAAATCTCACATTCATGACATTCTGAAATGATTCTTCAAAATTATAAAAGCCGTCGAGTCATGTGACTGATTCAAAAGAATTTCTCCCAAATTAAAGACAAGCAATCGTATATGTATTGTACAAATATATGTAATACACTGCAATTATATATATATATATATATATTATAGATCAATAAAGTTATAAAAATCTCACATTCATAACATTTTGAAACAATATTTTAAAATTATAAAAACCGTCAAGTCACGTGAAGTTATTTCATGACAAGTAAAAACTAATATTTTGCGACCATCCTAGGTAAGACGAGAAGTTATTTCATCATCACGTCATATGTGTATGATAATTTTTATATTTTAACAATACAGTGAGTTTTATGTAAATTCTACGAGATGTTAAAATCAAGAATTTTGTTAAAGATATTGTGAAAATCAGATTTTTGTGACCTCATCGATCCGTGTAATACATACAATCGTGTATATATATATATATATATATTGTACAGATCTGTGTAATATAAACAATCATATATGTATTACATAAATTAATAAAATCACAAAAATCTCACATTCATAACATTCTGAAACGATCCTTCAAAATTACAGAAGTTGTCAAGTCAAGTGACTGAATCAAAGAATTTCTCCCAAAAGACAAATTGACAAGTTGATTGCATGGCAGTATCCTTTTAAAGGGCCAGCTAATGCTCACTTTCTTTGTTTTTCCTTGTATTGAAAAAACAGTCAATATTTTTACACTTGGTAAAAAAAGAAAATGTAAATTTATAAAGTTACCCTTTTTCATATTAATTATTACATTTACATAAAATTGATAAAAAAAATATAATCTTAAAATTTTATAATATTTTATATATTAATTTTTTAGACTGAGCTTTTCTTTTTGGTGATGTAAATATATTAAACCAAAAAATCAATTAAATTTATCTGATCTCCATCATCAGCCAAATTGAATTACCCTAATTTATAATATATGTGCATACATATACATATACAACCCCTGGGACAGACTAGGGGACAGGGAAGAATGGGTTGTGGTGCTACGGCGGAAGCGGCCCGCCGTTCGCCATCATCAATACTTCCAAAAGTGTCACTTTTAATTACTTTTGTATGGAGGTTGCTTCCACCACGCCACCCCCACCAAAACAAAATGAAAAAAGGAAAATAGAAAAAAAGTAGCACTGTTAGCTATAATTAAAAAACCATTTAAAACACAACAATTTTTTATGTGAAACTAGTTAATGAATTAAGTTAATTATAATTTATCATGTGAATAAGTTATTTGATTTTTAAAGAAAAAAAAAGATATTTTTAATAAAGTTAGCAAAAAATAATTGGTTCGATTTATGATCTTAGTCTATGGACCTCATCCATCTAGAAATAACTCTTTGTATTTATTTGAATGGGCGGTGGAATTGGGTGTTTAGTAAATGGATGCTTTGGAAAAAATTACTTATTGATACTTTTTCAAAACGTTCATTTAAGTTTTGAAAAAATTTAAACGGATGTTTCGAAAAGTCCAAACAAACACCTAATTATCTTTAAAAAGTCTGTTTGAAACATAAAAAATTCAAAACGGGCAATGAAACGACCCATCCAAACACAACTTTAAAGAACTTGATTGGTCAATGTAGTGTTAAATTTTCTAGAAGCAACAAAATCAATTTGTATAATAATATTTTCAAGTTTGGAGTGTTTTTATTTCAACCATATTTGTTATACTCCTCCGGATAAGATTACATATTTATAAAAGAAAATAATACCATTCAAATTCTTTATGGTGACATACAAATTTTCTTATTTTAACACATGTAAATTCTTGTTTTTGATGTGCTTAATTATAATTAATTTAATAAAATAAATAAAAATTTAAAATAAATGTATACCCAAGAGGACCTGCCTCCACCCATCATAAAGTTTAAATGATTTAAAAAACTAATTCTTTTTCACAATATAAGATTAAAAAGGGGTCTTTACTCCAAACTCATACCCCTCGGATCCTAAACTATATTTATAATAAAAATATGTTATGATAAGATGGTTAAAACTTTTCTCTGCACATGATAAGTGAGAGGTTGAGTCTCATACTGCGTATAGCCGTGTATACATATTTAAAATAATTTTTTTATCATTTATTGCAGTACTAAAAAAAAGTTTATAAAGTAATATTAAAATCAATTCCAATGTCAAGTTTTTGCAAACCAATCAAAATGTAAAAATTTTAATCCCAAATGTCAAAATTTTACATCCCAGCTCTGCGATTTGACATTGGCAACCACGATTGCAACGCTCATATCTATATATTAAAGTTGCTTAGGACACCTTCCATACAAGAACCTGACATGTCCCAAATCGCAGAGCTGGCCTCTCCTGATCCCAACTCTTCCAGTCCATAAATCCTAATCCGAGGAAATCTCTGCAAGAACGTAGCTTACTTTCACAAGAAACAGCAAGGAGAGCCATTCATGATTTATCAATCCCCTCGTTCAACACATCAGTTGTCAACAAGCAAAGCCATATATGTTCTTTCCCATCTGATGCTCATCTACCTAACATAGCTTGGGGATAAGAGAGATGTCACGTGCGATGTCCAAGTCAAAATACAGGCAAGCAACCTAATAGTTGTTGGCCACGAGACTCCATTGGGAATCGGTCAAAGCCTAAATTGACCGCAAAAACGGGGCTTACCGGGTCCCTTCACTTGCCCCACCCCTTACTCATGAATTCTTTCACACTTCAATTCTCACGCGCCCCCTTAAAGGTGTTTTTTTTTTTTTTTTAATAAAACCCAACACCAAAAAGTTATGATAATAATGAATACAGCAAGCAAAAATATAAAAATTAAAAATTTAAGAGTTTTTTTTATAAAAATATAAAAAATTTGAAAAGACAAATCTTATTTTTTTTTAAAAAAATAGTTTATAAAAATTAGGGACAATAAAATTCAATTTTCAACATTTTTTTTGGGGGGGGGGGCATGGCCCATCCTAGACTACTCTTGGAACCGCCATTGATTTAAGGGCTAGTTTGTTGGTCACTCGTACTCTTTTCCATAAGAAAAGTCACGAGTTAAGTGAGTTACTCCTATAATGTAATACTCCATCAATTCTTTCAAAATATAAAAATAAAAATAAATTTGAAGAACACTTTGATTCATCGAGAAGAATTGGTATTCGGATTGTATGTATTTTGCATGTGATTGTCACACGTAATGCACGCATTGTTGAATGCGCGACTTTTATAACTTAGGATAGCATATTTCATAGAACTAATCTAGTAATTAAATTTTAAGTCAAAAATTTCATTAAATGTAGAATATGTTGAAGGCCCGTAATACTTATTTAATTATTTTTTGATTCTGCCCTTGATTGAGATGTTAGTCTAGGGAAGCAAATAGGCCGGTGAGCCTTTTTAAGTAAAGCCACTTTTTCTTCTTCTCTCTTTTATCAGGGACTCAAGGCATGATAATTTATATTAAACAGTGAAAATTAGAAGGTGAAATTAATAAAATTAAAAGAATAAGAACTAAAGTGATTGAGATTGGGGATAAAGTTCAAAAATGAAAAATGTAATTTACGTCAGCCCTTTTTATAAAAAAATGAAATACCATTAGCATAACTAGGTGGGTGATTTTCGTGTTCAAGGAAAAGCAATGCTACGTTTGAAAAAACAAAATTAACACAAACAATTTAAAAAATTTAGTTAGATAGCCAAACACATTTTTTTAAGACAGTCGTTTCAAATGCGAACACAAAAACAAAAACAAAAACATGATAAAAAAAAATATTTTTCATAAACAGATCCCAATTATTATGAAATAATCAATAGGTGTTTTTATTAGGACTGAAGTCTTGTTTAAGCTGTGTAAGTGTCTAATTTCTTTGCAAATAGTTTAAATTCGATTCTCTTTTCCCGCCTTGTATAAAAGGAAAGGTAAATTATATTGACATTTTTTGAAATTTATGAAATTATAATGTCCTCTTATATTTTATTTGACAAATTAAAACCATCTCTTCCCTACAAATTTTCTTTTCAAAATGACAAAAATGTCAATTTCAGTTTTTTTAACATTTTTTTTTAATTTGGACCTTTTTTTTAATTTTTAAATAAATATTGATTAAAACCTTTGATTTATTTTTATATTTTCAATTTCTTTTTTTATTTTCAAATAATATTAATTAAAACTCTAAATTTATTTTTGAGTGCTTGATTAGATTGACAGTGAAAAAGTGTAATTGCAGAAATATCAAAAAAAATTAGTGTAATTGTCAAAAACTTTATAAGAAGTCAATGTAATTTAAAAAAAAAATATTTTTATTGATAAAATATTACAAGAAAAATGACTTAATCTGATGTGTATAAACTGACCTACTATATATACCTTCCGACCGATTCATAAAAGAACAAAACCTATGAAAGAAGTAGGGACAAATGTTTATAACAATTATTTTTTATGGTAACCTAGGATGCCTAAACCTTTGATAGTGCGCGTGGGTATTGGCCGGTTGGTTGTGCTTATGGTTTACTCTAGATGCATTTATAATGGGTGACACAAAGGCCAGGTCTGTTTGGATTGGAGATAAAGCTGGGGTTGTGTCCCTGTTCTCAAACACCCAAAGAAGAGGAGAGTACCCCCACGAATTTAGGGCACCAGACCCTATATGTATACGTACAACCCCATCGGTGTTAGCACTTAAATGACAAAAAAATCATAAAAAGTCTTTACTGGAGTGGAGGGTTGACAACTGAGAAGACTACCCACCTCTTAACACAGACAAACCAAAAAAAGTTTAGCAAAGGGAGGTAGTGGTTGAATCCTATCCAAATCCGCCCTTTGGAAAATCTACCTGTCCCTTTCAGATATCGTCCCCATCTACGTCACATTTCTCCATCACAACCCTCGTGGCCTCTTTCTCCCTTTACCCAAAAAAAACCTCTCTCTCTTTCTCTCCTAACTCAGTAAAAGTTTTACTTTTGAAAAAATTACACATATCTCTACGAATTTATGACAATTATACATTATTTTGTGAAGTATTTTGAAATTACATATATCTTTTTTATTTTTACTAATATACTAAAATATCTCCATCTTATTAGTTTGTTCTTCAAAATAATAAAATTACTCATTTCTTGTATTTCTAATTGTCTTTTTTTTTTTTAAATTTTGATCAATTTTTTTAAAGAATTTTTTATTTTATATAAAAATAAATTTAAAGTAAATAACTTATTTTCCTTCTATATAAAAATAAATTTAAGATTTTAATCAATATTTATGTAAAAATGAAAAAAAATATAGAAAGCTCAAAATTGAAAAACAAAAATTCTAAAAATAGATGGGACAATTTTGTTATTTAAAAAAAAATTGACTAAAAAAAAATATTTATAATTTGTTAAGTAAAACAAAGAATGTCAATATATAATAACACCTATATATAAATTATAATTAGCAATACATATATATCATAAATAATTAAATAGTACAATAACGTACACTTATATATTACAATCGACTCATGAACAGGTATCATAATATCATTACATAGCAACAAAACAGAAATTCGATCTTTCTCCTATTATCAACTCTCATAGTAAAAGTTTTTTTTTTTTAAATTACAAAAGTAGGATATTACAATACATATATATTATAATCAACTAAATATTAAGAAAGAAAAGGTGAAAAGGAATTGAACTCGTCAAAATTCTTGAATTCAAATAATACATAAATTACTCACAAGAAAAGAATATTCTAAAATTCAAAATTGACCAACACAAAGTAGGCATTACCTGTAGCCTTTTGTGTTCGTCCTTTGGTATGCCCTTTGCATGCCTGTGTATAGTTTCTTTCTTTCAATATACTACCTACTTATTCAAAATCCCAACTAACATTTTTTTTTACTATTTATGTCTATTTACTCTTTTGATTATCTATTTCATTATAATATTAAAGATCAAAATGTTGTATTATCTCGTATCACCCGTCTCTAACTCCTCTGGTTTATATATAAGGGTCCTCTCTCCCTCTCCTTAATACCTAAGTTTTAAGAAACTAATTTAGAGTTGGGCCTCCAATTTTCAACATGGTATCAGAGTCAGACCAGATATCCATCTTGAGTTAGAGGAGTCGAGGCCGTTCACCTGGTTTCCCTCCGCGGGCAATGTAGTCCAGGGGGCGTGTTGGATTGTTCCACATCGCCCGTCTCTAACTCCTCTGGTCTATATATCATTTATGTTAGTTTTAATATAAACTTGTCATGAAATTATATGAATGGAGTTGGTGCAATAAGTTTCCTAATAAAGGCTTACTTGAGAAAGTTACCATGATTTTGTTCTTTTCTTCCAACAAAAGGAAAGAAACAATGGCAATCCGTCTGATTTGAAGATGTATTATGTTGCCCTCGTGTAGCTTAACTTATTGGATTATACTTTTGAGTTTGATGGTAACACCTATTTTTTATTTTATTTTATTTATGTAAAAAAATATTGATAATAAAATTTAAAGCGTTTCGAATTCAAGTCTCATCTGCCTGTGTATAGTTTCTTTCTTTCAATATACTACCTACTTATCCAAAATCCCAACTAATATTTTTTTTACTATTTATGTCTATTTACTCTTTTGATTATCTATTTCATTATAATATTAAAGATCAAAATATCATTTATGTTAGTTTTAATATAAACTTGTCATGAAATTATATGAATGGAGTTGGTGCAATAAGTTTCCTAATAAAGGCTTACTTGAGAAAGTTACCATGATTTTGTTCTTTTCCTCCAACAAAAGAAAAGAAACAATGGCAATCCATCTGATTTGAAGATGTATTATGTTGCCCTCGTGAAGCTTAACTTATTGGATTAACTTTTGAGTTTGATGGTAACACCTATTTTTCTTTTTTCTTTTTTATGTAAAAGATGTTGATGATAAAATTTAAGCGTCTTGAATTTGAGTCTCATCCGCGCTGATCGTTGGTAGTTAGAACTTAAAAAATGAGTCTGATTGTCATGGGAAGAGAGGCTTAGTCTAGTACACGTAAGCTGGCCCAGAATATCTTTTTACCGATTTATAAAAAAAAAGTACAATATTTGACTCCAAATCAAATAGTAAAAATATTCTTTATCAAATTATGTATCAAAATTTTAAATTTATATATATGTAATCACATGAATATTATGTCACTGTTTGATTATAACTATAAAATAAAATATATAAAAAGTACATATCCACTGCCTATGTGACAGATTATCATTAAGACAATTATCTAAGTATCTCCTCCTATCTAGGTATTTGTCATAATCTTAATTTTCTACATATATAATTAAATGAATATCACGTGATTATTTGATTTTAACTAAAAAAAATTAAAAAAAAATGTATATTACATATATAACAGATTATAATTAAAATATGTATTCGACATAATTTGAAGTTAAATATTGTTATGTGAATTATCATAAAACAACCTTATTACTGCTTTAAAAAATGGCCTTTATGTTTAAATTAAAACCTAAAATGATAGAAGTAGCATGACCCTTCCTCTTCTCACAACCTGACTAATTAATTGGAACAATTCAAAGCTTTTGGCATCTTTTTTTTTTTTTTCATTCTCCCAAGTAAAGTGCTCATAGAGGCGAATGACTAATGCGATTTTGTCGCCTTTAGGCTTAAAAAATTATCAACTTTTCTTGGTTATCTCAACAATGAAATAACCATCGACCAATCAAACTGCCTCTACGGACACAAGATAAGTAATTAACTTCAAGTAATCAATACTCAAATCCGAGGTCCCCACCATGTTTTGTTACCTAATTAAACAAATATTTTATATCCTAATGTCCAATGTTGTAAGATTAGACATTAGATATTTGGTTCCACCAAACTTTTCTTGTGGATTTCAAGTAAGCAAATGGGTTTCCTTTTCGTTGATACCAATAATACTCAACTAGCTGGCAATGGAACTTTGAGTTTCACGTTATCTTACAAAAGCTTCACGGGTTGTTTGAAATTTTTTTAAATTCGATTAAGTCAAAATTATTTTTATTAAGTTAGTTAAGTTTTTAAAAAATTAACTATTCTCTGATTTGAATTTATTTAAATATTTAGTATTTGTTTGGATTGAGAGTGAAAAAATGTAATTTGAGAAAAATGTAACTTGAAAAAGTACAATTTGAGTTAAACTATAAGTGTTTGGATAAATATATTTGAAATGAACTTAAATAATATTGTAATATTTGGATGAATTGTTAAAAATGTTAAATGTGCTATATAGATAGAAAACGAGAGTTTGGACAAAGTCCTATAAACTAACACTTTTTCAAAATGAGAATTTGGACTTTGGGCGTGTCAAAAACGTAGAAACAAATATTCAAATATTAAAAAAGTCAGATTTGGACTCCAAAACATCTGTTACGAAAACGCTACTGTCCATCTAAACATGATATTTTTTAGAAACTAATATGAACCACTATGTTACTAATAGATACTTACCAAATAACAATAAAATTAAAACTAGTTCATTTGAATTTTATAGAACTAGGTTCTGGCCTTTTCAAAACCTTTTACATACTGTTTAAAAATTCTTCAAATTTGACCAGGTCAGAACCACTCTCGATCATTAAGGGCTTTATTGGGAAATGCTAGAACCAATTTTGTACAATACAGATGAACTGGTTTAAACTTTTTTGGTTGTTTGGTAAGTACTTTTTAACAGTATATTGGTTTATATCCGGTCATAAAAAATACTAAAAATTTGAATAAAGTCAGACTAGAGAAGAGTTGATTTTCTTAAAAATCAGATAATTTAATGGGGGTGGTTCTCACCTGATCAAATTCGAAGAATTCCCAAACAGCCTCTAAGTTATATAGTTTTTAGGACAATCAACTATTTTCTGATATGATATTCTTCAAATTTTAATTATTTTTTAGAAACAAATATAAATCACTATGTTGCTAAAAGATATTTAAAGGAGCAACAAAAAATTTAAAACTGATTCATCTGTATTCTATAAAATTGGTTTGGCCATTTCCAAACAAGTTCTTAGTGTAGAACAATAAACATGTATACTTTTTGCAGAACACCACGAGTTTATTCAAATGAGAAAGTTTCAAACGTTAGTAGCTCAAGATTATAAGTTTAAATCTTCTCTTTAAGCGACGTATGTCGATTGTGGAGACACATTTAGAATTTACCGTATAACCACGCAATATATGTAGACTATGGAGATACTTGTACACATTTAGAATTTGCCTAATAACCACGCATCGAAAGACAAAAGATACTTTCTATTTGTTTTCAGGTATTTTAATGAAAAAGAGAGGTGTAAAATTTTGTTATCATAAACATTTTTGGCCTGTATGCATAAGCATCATTGCTGAGTTAAGAAACAACATAAAGAGCAACGAATGCTTATATATATATATATATATATATATATATATATTCTTATCAATTGATTAGGAGGGATTGATGATATAGAAATGGCCAGACATTGGCAAGAATCTTCCAACAATAATTTATTGATGAGCACTTCCGTAAAGTATTTAGTCTTAAATATGATTTTCATTATTATAACTTGAAAATTGTAAACTTAGATTTCTCAACCAGGAAGTAAAATTTTTGTTATCCTAGTTGCTGAGAATTAGAGCTATTAAAAATGGCAAAAACAGTAACTAAAGCCAAATTATTAAAGAATATATAATATAATAACAAAATAATATCTTTACCAGTCTCAGTCTCAGTCTCAGTCTCAGTCTCATTCTCATGTTTTTAATTTTTTTTTTTCAAAAAAGGGCTATTTTTTTAAACTTCAGAAAGGTCAAATATTAAATATAAGATAGTTTTTGAAAAGATGATTATGGTAAAGAAAATTAGTAGGAAAGTGAAGGTTACTAGGCTAGGATACTATTAATTATCATGACTCATGTGCAAGCACAAGGATCACCTTTTCTTAATTTACTTTTTAGCATTGTTTTAATAGTAACACAAATTGAGTTATGGTAAAAGGAATAAATCATTTGGAAGCAAAAGTGATTTTGAAGATTGTAATATGGTAATCTTTTAAAGTGGCATGTCACATATCTCTTAAATTTGCTTATTCTATTGCTCAATCTCAATTTTTATTATTCTATAAATCATGCTTGAATATTTTAATTACGAGATCAATATTAATCGTTGAGTATGACAACATTTTTTTTTTTTGTCTTGAATGCAGTGATGGAGGAGGGGAGAATTATTTTAAATATGTGTGTACGTATGATGTGATTCCAACTCTGACATGTATGAAGAGAGAGACTTTAACCAACTCATCTCGATGTGTTTCCATAATATTTAAACAAGAATGAAGGTTTTGTACATTAACATTGTAAAGAAATAGGGTGGTGTAATGCATGATCTAAAAAAGGCCCAATCGTGTGTGTGTATATATATATATATATATACACACACTAAGTTGGTTGCTTGTACTGTGTGCGGAATTTGTCATTCATAGTGTGTCAGAAAATGATAGAATTTACTGTAACATCTCATCTCATGTCGTGGGACTCATCATTGAAGCTATCACAACGATCAAAAGTGTCATTTTTATTATATATATATATATATATATATATATTTCTGAAAAAAACAGTATACTATGAGAATTGTGAAAATGTTTATGAATTCCTGGGACTGTTTTGAGTAATTGAGAAATCCTGTGTATTTCTCAAAGTTGGGGGTGGGCTGTGTAGATCCAAGCTAAACCCAACTTAGGCCCAAACTAATTGATAGTATATGGGTAGATGCCTAAACTGAACAGAAGCCCAATATAGGGCCCAAGTCTATCCGAACAAAGTTTACTGTTTTGGGCTGGATTTGGATCAGTCAGGTCTTATTTTCATGCATTTATTGGGATGACGAATTAGTGAGTTATGCATATTAATCATCTTAGTTTCAAGAGGGAAAGGCATATTAATTAGAGTAATGATATACATAACCGATTTTATTAATGAATTTTCTCACTCTTTATATATATATATATATATATATATATATATATATAAGATAGTGGATTTCAATATAATAAATACATGTGGGACCCACTTGTTTGTATCCCAGAGTAAACAATTTTTTTATAAATAAAATTTATTATTAATTAAGGTGCTAATTACTTGATGTAGCATGCCTTTTATATTTAAATTTTGACCTTTTCAATAAATAGCAAAGTGGATAAGTGTTGTCATAGCATTTGAATGGACAGTATTGGATTAAGGATTCAATTCATATATCTAACAATAAACATTAATACAAAAAAATATGTTATTGATAAAAAAATATTCAAAAAAAATTAATAAATAAATAGCCAAGAAAAAAAGCACTCTATAGAATTGAGTTTGGGCTGGGTTCAGGCTCAACCAACAAATGTACACAATAAGCCCAACACAACTTTGGATCTTAAAACACATTCAAGTCTTAGAATGAACTCAAATATCGACTGCGGCGGGCTGTGCCTAGACCATGTAACACAAAAGCTATTGGGTTGGGCGGACCTTAATTTTAACTGGGCGGCAGGGTCCTAAATGAATCGAACTGAGCCCAATCAAGTGGTAGATTAGTTGAAACTTAGTTTGTTAAAATAAACGAATTTTAATTTATGTTTAAGCTAAGTATTTTAGTTTTTCGAATCGATCTCGAATAAATCTCAAATTAAGTTGATCGTTAGTCGAACTTGAGCTACTTAATTTTTTATAAAGTATTAGATTACTAATTGACTTATCGAGTCAAGTTAAATAAATTAACGAGACTTAAAATATGTTTAAACTTGACTAGTTTATTTCGCAAGTAAATCTCGAACAAGTCTTTAATTGACCCGAACTCGAATAGTTTGATTTGTTTTTACAGTCATTTGAAAAAATTAGAAAATAAAATTATGATATTTTTAATTACTTTTGCCATATTTTATTCCCTTCTTTGCATGTCATTTTATTTTCCTAATTAAATTTTCAAATTGAAGGGAACCTATGTTAGAATAATGAAACTACTTTTACTTCTCAGTATTAAAACAGAAACTGTTTTATAAAATAACTTCTCTAGAACAGTTAGACATTGGAAAAACCAAAAATAGAAATCTGTTTTGTTAAAAACAAAAATTGCAGACGAAATTAAGATTAGAAAAACAGCATACCAGTTTTGTAAACCAATTTTACAAAATATTAAAATTGAAACAGAAGACTGCTTTGTAAAAAATAAAAAAAGAAAAGAAAAAAAGGATTGAAACACAAATTGTTGAAACTTACAATAATTGAGAAATACGGAATTAATCAACCAAGACTACCGTTTAATGCTATGTCTTTACAATAGTATTTGTCCTTGTGCACACATTGGTGCTTCAAGTTGAATCAAGGACTATCTCTCATAATACAGTTATCACGCACATGAGTATAGCACTTCAATCAGTGAGCATAATAAATCAAGAGCTATGTTTGTACTATCTCTTTCAATATGAACACAGACTCATGAATGTTACGAATGATCAATGTTGTGAGTGGTAGTATTTATATAGACTATTTTGTGACTGTTTGATACATGCATCAAATTTTGGGTCATTTCTACTCATGGCAAACAAATAGATGCATCCATCCAAAAGGGTGCAACTGTTTAGTGAAGAAGATAACTCTTTCATCAAATTTTAAAACGTTTCTCAAAATGATAGTATTTTGCAACCGGTTAAAATGGTAATAGATATGATAATGTTTTGGAAAGAAGATTTACATAAAAAATTATTAAATAAATTTGTTTCAAAAAGATAAATATATATATATATATATATATATATGGCCAAGCTCGACTCAGTTCGGTGCAAGGTGTAGTGTGGTGTGGTGAATCCACACTGGGTTAAGTCATCTCCTTTCTACAAAAGTGAGGTGTCTTTTACGACCCAAACCCTCTTTTAAGATAATTATATATATATATATATATATATATATATATATATATATATATATATATATATACTCTCTTAAAGTTTTATATGCCCATCTAATATGAAACAGAAGTTTTTCCTAAGCTCATATTACTATAGTTCAAGTGGTGATATTTAGAGTTAGTTTTCTCATTCACTTCTTAATGATTTTGAGCTAACCCAATATAAGGAGGTCCTTAAATAGCCTCGTATTCAATACGATTAATACAATAGTTTCTCTTCTCTCAAACTTTAAGACAAATAATATTTATGCAATAAATATGCACATATTGTATATAAACACATATTTAAGATTTATATGTGAGAGAATTTAATAAAATATGAAAACATTGAAGGGTATTTATATACTTTAGATATATAATGGTAACTGGGTGAGACGGAGGTACCTAAAAATACTATTCATGCCCTCAACTCGTGTCGGGTTTTAATATCTTTCCTCTTTCCTACTCCTTCGTGTTTATTTAATTCCCAAATTCATCCCATCAAAGACAGAGACCCGATATGGGAGGCATTTTGTCATCCATAAGTTAGATTCCAACATTTAGATTAAGTGTCAAAATTAAATTCTATTTACAATTGTCAAATGTCCAAAACAAGATTGTTTTAGAGTTAATTTTTTTAACTGTATTACAACATTTGGATTAGTCAGACATTTTTTAACAAATGTCGTAAATTTAGGACTTGTTTGGAAAATGTTAGAACCGGTTCTATAGAATACAAATAAACTAGGTTTTAAAATTTTTATTGTTCGATAAATACCTTTTAACAATATATTGATTCATGCTTAGTCTTAAAAAATACTTAAAACCTTGAATAAAGTTCAGATCAAAGAGAAGTTAGTTTTCTTAAAACCAGATAACTTAATAGGGATAGTTCTGACAGTGATCTAATTTAAAGAATTTCTAAATAGCTTATTGAGCGGCATTATAACAAATGCTACAAATTGCGAATAATATGGCACTAATTAGTTACAATTTTTTGGCATTTTGTTGAATTTGTCTTAATACCGTTAAAATAAATGACATTTAATATGAACATTGATAAAAAGAAAACATTTATTAAGATTTTGCAGCATTTACATAACTGTCGATAATTAAACCTAGTCTATTCTCTAATTCTCTTGTAGAGTAGTGAGTGCTACATGCATGTATTGTTCTCACATATTATTGTATGTCCCCGACATTCAAGTTCTTTTAAAATTTGAACCCGAAAACATGGTCACCTTGTGTTTGTTCCTCTTTTTTAATAAAATTTGTGGAAACCAACGTTCTTTTACCTTAAAAAATAATAATAAAGAACGAGTATCATTTTTTTTTTTTGTGTGGATAATTGAGTATATATTAACAAAAAAGGAACTATACAACTCCCTAATCCTTTAACAGCAAGACGAGAAAGGGAAACAAAGAAAGACATGTCAAAAGGCAGCAAAAACAACAACAGAAGCAAAAGGATTGACATCATTTCTTAAAGATAACTTGAAGGATATTCCACTGCATGCTGATAAACCAATTTGGAAAGAGGATGTAACAATCTTTCTCTAGGAAGAAGCCTTTCTTTGAACTGGAATTCTAATATCTTGCTCAATAGTTTCATGGCTAGCAGCCATACCTCTCCACAATTTTACATTACGCTCTTTCCATAAATAATAAATGGTCACAACAACACTCAATTTACGAGTCTCTTATTAAAGTTCTTCCCTATCAAGTGATTAGCAATATGATGTATGATAGATATGATACTTGCTAAAAATATATATTTTGTTTCAGAATTATTGTAGAAATTTTTAGTTTCTAAATTTAAACTTATCTAAAATCTGGTGTTTTAGATAAAATATCTGGGTTTCGATTCTAGATATGATTTTTTATCCTAATGTTATTATGATTAGTACAGGAGTAGTGGTTTTTTAGTCAAACTTAAAGTTTTTTATACTTATAAATTTGGCGTAATAGACTTTATTTCGTGCGTCGTGATCCAAAGGATCTCTTGTTACAACCCATTGAACACAAATATTTATAGTTATAGATAAAACTTTCTTCTCCATAAAAAAAAAAAAAAAAGTAAACGTGCGCTTCTAAAATATTGTAGCAAATAATTCTCTAGTATCTTTCAAGATACCTGTTCTTGTAAATTAATTGGTAATCTGTAAATAATTATTACAAGATAGATGACAATCAAGACTATATATTCTTTTTCAAATACCACTTGACATCACAATGTATTTGCTTTAAAATGGAGGACTAGAGTCAAGAGTCAGACTCCCTATTAATGAGACGGTAACTCTATATCATTATCAAATGTATTGTGATCGTCTCATACAGACTCAACAATTATCCTGAATTCATGAAGAATTTATTTATCATGATTTTCAAGAAGTTTTAGAATTTTGTATAAGGCCATCACAACACATTGAATAGGTAACATGGAGTGACAGTTTGACGATATAATTTCTCACATTTATGATATTACATGCAAAATTTCATATGTGATACAATTCAATAAAAGAATTAAATGCAGGAATTAACCCATAAATGTTTTTTTATATAATAACAGTGACATTTTAAAGTCAGACTGCATAATTGATAGTATTTTCTTTTGCATGTGTTTATATCATAGGCAAATAACTATAATGAGTCGTGTGATTCTGCAGTATATTATCTCAAAATCTGAAATTTCAGATCTTTTTTAGTAACCGTTGCTTCATTTAATATTTTTAAATGCATAATTTATAGTCTTTTGCATGTGTTTATATCATAGGAAACAATTATAATGAGTAGTGTAATTCTGCAGTATATTATCTCAAAATTTGAATTTTAAAATCTTTTTTAGTGACAGTTGCTTCATTGAATCACAGTGGACAATCTAGCCCATTAGGATTAACATTAGGATTAGGGTCCACATGAGATGGATCCCACATGAAAATTCATTTCAATTTAGCCATACAAATGCAATCAAAATGTTCAAACTATATAGAACAAGGTTAGGAAATAAGATGTAATTTAGATGGTCAATTAAACAAACTAATTGAAAGAATTTATTCAATTGTCTAGACAGTAGGACTATCATGGCCCGGTCCACTCTGCAGTATATTATCCATTTTTGCTTGAAAATATGAAGGAGAAGTGTTATATATTTGCGGACTACGCTCTTGTGTACAAGGACTTTTGATAGGTTATTTAGAATTCCAACAAAAATAAAATGGCAAAAATGTGTGGAATAACAATAATTAGATAATTAAATATAGGATGATTCCTTAGACAAAGATATAAAGATCAAGTTAATCAATGATTGCACTCGTAAAACAACTTAATTTTCAATTGTAATGAATTAATTGTGATTTTATTAAAAAAAAAAAAAAAACGTAGTTCAGATTAAGTTTGTTTTTCTTATATAGTTTAACCTAGCGGGGAATGAAGTTCTCGACTTGGTATTGTAAGGAAGAATCGATAAAGAATTTACAATATATTTGAGATAGACCAGTTCTTTTAAGGACTAAGCGCTTCTTTCCAGCAAAAGATTTTCCTCAATACACTACTTAGACTATGCGACACATAAGATTCTATTTCCACATGTCATACATCTAAGAGTGTATTGAGAGAATCTTTTACTAGAAAGAACCTCTATCCGTTATTCAAAAGCCCATTATGACGTCTTTTTTAAAAAAAAAATTCGCGCGCAAACACCAAAGCACAGTCTGCGAAAGAAATTTCAAGCACACACTGCATTTATTTTATTTTCCCGCAAAACAGTTTCATACATGCACGCACTTATTTTAGTTTGTTTGTTAGATAATTTGGTTTGAATCTTAATGTATGATCTCTATATATAGTACTTGTTTGGCCAACATTTGTAAGAAAAGCTCTTCTTTAAAACTCTTGAAGCAAAACGTTCAAATATTACCTTCAAATACTAGGCCAAACGACCATAGTACCTCAAGCTTTAATGATTGAAAAGATTATTAATTTGAACATCAAAGACTTAAATGACCCATGAAAAACAGCTTAAGACAATAAAACATGATAAGCCTCCACACCGGCAATTACTGTGAGTCACCAGAGCAAACACACCAAAAAAAAACAGACCAAACCAAGGACAGACAACCTTAAAAAAAAAAAAAAAGGTAAAAAGACACGGAAAAAAAAGCAGCAACCTCATCATCTGTGCGAAGCTGAAATAAAAACACAATACACCATAGGAAGGCACCATTTCTCAAGGATAAATGAAACTAGGACCCAGACCATTATGATTGTAAACATGGGGCATCATGATTTCATCCCAACCAAATTGCACATTAGGAGGAGGCTTCAGTAGATCCATGTACCACTGGTAATCCTGTATAGGATTCATGATGAACTGATCAGAGGCCATCCTCATCTCCATCCCATTCTCTCCAAACCTCTCGCTTGTCTTCTGATCCACGGCCAACATAAGCTGAGGTGGTGGTTCTTTCTTAAGCGCCTCCATCCTCCTCCCCATTTCATTGATGTTTTGATTGATCAACCACCCCAAGTGATTCAAATCAACCAGGTTCAAATTCTGTGGCCCTTCTCCATTCAAGCACTGGTACATGACTTGAGTCATCTCCTTGATTCGGTTGTCCTTCTGTTGTCTTCTCAGTTGTTCCTCCGCTTTCATGATCCTCTGCTTGATGTAGCTTTCTTGATTCACCATCTTCCTGCTTTGTTCCACCTCAGGCATCTTCCTAAACCTCGCAAGGACGCGTTGGACCCCCAACGGCGAGGGCCAGACATCGGGCTCCGGATCAAAAGGACTGAAAACAATGGCACATGCATCAACTCCACAAAGGGTGGTAAGCTCATTCACCTTCTTCATCAGACCTTTCTTCCTTTTCTTGAAGGTGGCTTTCCTTGCAGAATCATTTGGAATATAATGAAGCCTCACCTTCTTTCTTGTCATGGCTAGGGATGGTTTTGAGTTTTGGAAAAAAAGGGCTTTGATGGTGGGATTTGTTGCCCCAAACAGCATATGATATATATAGTGGTAATGGGATTCAAAAATCTATGTTGGATGACTTTGTATTTGTGCTGTCAGAGACTAGGGTTATTTGTATATATTAATTGTATTGTTATGCTTTTAATAGGGGGCATTTAATTGTCAACATAATTACTATCATTATCTGTTAATCTAGCTTGGCTGGTTATCTTTTGGTGACCTTTTAGATAATGTGTTCACACTTCAAAACCCTAAATCTTCACCTGACCCACATATCAAATATTATAAAAAAATCATAATTTTTCCTGAAAACCCTAAAATTTAAAATTAATAAATACCTTATGATTAAATATTTTTGTCTTTTATGCTGTTGACTTGTGAGCACTGTATAGCTGTAGGTCCAATTCTCACATGGAAAAATTAAAAAAAAAAAAAAGTTGGATTAATTGGGCCAATGATTTTTTCCTAAAAAAAAATTAAAAAAATACAACCATTTAACCTACCAAATTTAGGATAGCTTTACTTATGGCATGGAATATAAAGAATCTCCTATAATTGATAAAACTATAGGGTGCTGCCTGAGACTAGAATGGTCCTCTAAAATGGCATCCTTCCATTTCAGAGGTTCATAACCCCCTATGGAAGACTTAGTTCTGCTAAATGGAAACAAGAATGGCACAAAGAAATCAAACCTTCTTTATTATTGTGTTATTAGGAGTTACAAAATCTTGGACACAGATATTCATTAATTAATTTGGGATTTGTGGCTCTTCTCCAGTAAAAGATTTTATTAATTCCTTCGATCTACTCCTAAATGTGTCGCATAAAATTTTATTTCAAAGACGTCACTCATCCAAAAATGTATCAAAGAAATATTTTAATGGACAAGATCCCGATCCGGAATTTGTTCACTCTAAAACAGAGTCCGTATTGATTTTATGTGGCAATGCTACTATTCTTGATTTTTTATTTTTATCAAAAGTAAAATCTCAAAAAATGTGAATGTATTTATTCTTATTGCACATCAAATCATGAATTGATATATAACTTATTCAATCTTGTCACATCATTTGATAAATCATTTATGGAAAAAAAAATTGGTAAGGATAGAATTTTTCTATTTAATAGCATACTTTTGTGAGGCTTATCTGGACCATTTCTGCATTAAACAATTTCCTTTTGTTTAAATTTGTTTTTTTGGTAACAAGTATAATGCACTTAAAAAATTGTTATAAAGAGAATGATTCAACTGATTGGTGCTCAGATTTTATCATAACCATTGGTCACGACAGTAGAATCAGGGAAAAAATTAGTGAGAAAATTAATTTTGGAATAAAAAATGAAAAAAATGATGAAATTTTTTAAAATTTTACTAGGAAAATTTTGGGCAGGGCCAATACTTTGGCCTAAAATTTTGGTGTTGATCAAAATTTTGGAATGAGAAATAAAAGAAATGATGGAATTCAACAGATAAAGATTGGGATGAGACAAAATTCCAAGGTGGACTAACTTGAAAAAGGACAAATTAATATTATATGTATGAAAAAAAAATAGAATTTGGGTGGTCTATAATCCAGACCGTCTACTAATACTTCCGTCCTAGATTAGTCACGTTGTGAAGTATTGAAGCTCATATATGTTTCACCGTCACATTATCTTCCCTTTTTTTTTTCATTTGTAACAGGGTTAATTAATTACACTTTAGTATCTTGAAGTTTTATCGTGATTTCAAATACGTCCTCAATTATCAATCGTAATAATTTAGTTCTTTAATTTTTAATTTCTTTTCACCCTCACATTATCTTCCTTTATCCTTTTTTTAGGTTAATGGCTGTCCCAAATTAATTATGTTTTAGACCTTATAATTTTATATACATGGGTTTTAAAATAGTACCTTGTCATTGTATTCGGGTTTAAATAAAGTCCTATAATTTTATACGTGTTTCAAGTGAGGCCTTATAATTTTAATGTGTGAACGACTGCCGTTCAAAATTTGATATGGCCGTTAATGGTTGTTCGCAATTGGCCTCAATTGAAATGAAATTATAAATTAAAAGATTGAATTGTTATAATTGATAATCAAGACCTTATTTGAAATCGAGACCAAATATTAAGATAGTAAAGTATAATTAAGCCTTTGTAATAAACTTGAGAGAGAGATTTTGGTGTAATGGTATTGAAAAGATTGAAATATTATGGTAATTAGGAATTGAGGTTATGAAATTTTTTGTGGGCTAATTAGATAGTAACTTATTCATAATGCATGTCCACGCTAATCTTCACATACTAATATTTCAATTAATTTTTAGTAAATTTTATAGTACACAAACGATGTAGAATGAATTTTTGGTATGTTTTTGGACAAATGGAATCGTCAAGAATTCAATTTCCATTTGCCAGTCAAAGGCTACCTTAACACACTCATACTTGAAATCATCTATTTTTTATATGAACTGGTGTTTGAATCAAAAGTCATTACTGTGTGATATGTTGTTTTTCGGCCAAATTTTATTGTATGAGCCTTGAAAATGCATTTTTACTGTTTTTAGAGATGTTTTGTTGAGCTAATAGGCGTTGTAATATTAAAAGAAAAGAAACTTGCTTTATTTTTGGAATACATTGTCTCACAGGGAAAGCTATAAACTTTTGATATATTTATAAGTGGGATTTAAACTTCTTTTTTCCTTTTTTTTTGAGGAATTAAGGAGAGCCTTCTTAAGAGGAGCAAATATTGGATGATCCCTCATAACCATAGTCTCAAGAGTTGAATAGATAGCCAAATTAGTAAAGTGTTACTGTACATATACACGTGACCAATCATTTAACCGTTGGAACTATTGAGATGGGCCATTTAATATTTTTCCACCTAAGAGTGTGAGAGAGAAATCTCAAACTAGGGTTATGTGTACGTGGAGAGACGACGTTCTTGCCACTCGAGATAGGAACTCGGGTTATGTATGGTAGCTTTGCTTATCAAAAAAATGAAAGTATGATCAGATACATTTATTTCATAATATGAGACCCACCACAGATAGATTAAGGTGGCTATAGTTGGTGAGAGAAAAAAATTCATTGCTTTTAGTACAGTGAAACCCAGTCAATGAACACTTATCACACATATAAAATATGTAGATCATGTATTAATGTGACATATATTCATTGTTTCATACCAATAAATAACATCTCATTGTTAAAACATTAATGTTTTATAGCTGTCACATTATCACTGCACACGCACTGACTTATGAATAATACTAAGGATACCAACTATTTGTATCATCTTGAACACTACTCGTTTACATGGATGGGTCTACATAAAGGTCTCATAGATAGTGGAACTCACTCACGTGAGAGAATGGTGTTCAAAATAATACAAAAAGCATTTATTCCACTTATTGGACTCTTTCAATGCATTGGAGGTTCATGTGATTTTTATCTCTTTTATTATATGGATCCCACATATAAAACTATTATTAAGTAACTATATCTATGAAAGAAAAATAATGAATTAGACTTGGAGTGCACTGTAAAGAATCCTAATCAGTTTCCCCCTTCAGTGTTGGTGATAATTATGGTCACTGTACCTACCAAAAAAACATTAAAAAAAAAAAAAAGTAAACGATGTTGATCTCTTTTGAGATTTTTAATAATTGTATTGATTTTTTTAAAATTTATGAAATTATATTAATATATCTAATTTTACTTGATAAACTATAAATAGTATCTTTCAGTCAATATTTTTTTTTCAAAATGATAAATTGCCAATTTCTTATTTTTTATACATTTTTTCAATTTTGATCAAATTTTTTATTTTTAAATAAATATTGATTAAAACCTTAAATTTATTTTTGTAGTGAATGAAAATAAGTTATTCACCTTAATTTTTTTTTTATATAAAATAAAAAAATTTCTTTAAAAAAATTAGAAAAAATTGGTCAAAAATTTAAATAAAAAAACATGAAAGAAATAGTTTTATAGTTTTAAATTTTTTTTGACTGAATAAAGGTATTTATAATTTATTAAATAAAATAAAAATAATCAGTGTAATTTTAAAAATTTTAAAAATGATGAATGTAATTTATCCACACAAAGAAAAGGGATAATTATGGTCATTGTTCTCCCCACCTATAAAGAATTAGATGATACTCTGAAAAACTATGAACATTTGCACGTTATCTGAAACACAAAACCTTCAAATTAGAGAGAATACAAGAATTATATATACACACACACACACACACACATAAAACTCTAACAGCCAAGATATTCTCCAACTTTTAAGTTAATTTTCCAGCCTATTACCTTTTTATATGTATTTATGTGTATATAAGTTTACAGAAGAATGCTAGTGTCAATTGTGAATGTAGAAATTTATAATTTGATTGACACGTGCACTACACGCGTTACTATTATGCGCAAGTCACGCTCGCGCGTGTGATGCAGGAACCAATCAAATCACGAGTGACGGTCACTTGCGATTGACACTAGCATTTCTCAAGTTCACAAAGCCATTCAAAGGTTAAAATTGATGTACAATAACTGACCTTTGACTTTTTCTAAGAGTTTTTTATGACCCGATGTGATATGAAAAATGAGTAATATACTGAGTTTATGGTCCCGGAAAAAAAAAATTGACCCCTTTTTTTTGGAATAATACTAGTATAAGATTTAGTAATTTCCTATTCAGTAGTCTTGTAATTCTTGAAATATGATATAAACAGATTCTATTTTTTAGTTTTTGTTAATTACATATCACATTTCAAATTCAGATAATTTTTTTTCTTATTGGGTGAATAATTTCGTGTTACTAGAATTCAAGAAATTCGATATATATGATTTCTTTTTACGTTTTTTCTGTTGCATTAAAAACAGTGAAATTGAATTCATACACTTATGATAATAACATCCAAAAAGCATGATATAGGTAAGGCACAATATGGCCATAATGACACCATTTTAAGTAGCAAATGCATAGACATAGAGAATTCCATTGCAACCCAAAAGCACTCAAACAATAAGAAACAATGGAGAAAGAGCAGCAATTAGGCGATTATTCTGTAACCATGAGATAACAGAAGTAAATCTAGAGAAGGTTGTTTGTTGGGTGAGTCCCTGGTGTGTTAGTGTTGTAACCCATCCCCATGGTATTATCAGCATCAAAGTGAGCCGGGTTGCGATTATGGGGGTTTTGTGCGCCCACAGGGACATCATTGAGCGCCTGTGCAGTAGTGGAGAGAGATGGATCCATTGCCTCATGCTTTGCTATCTCCCTATCTGCTTTTTCTGCAGCTTTGGTCACATGCAGTTCCATTGCAGCTTCGGCCTCTCTTGCCAGTCTCACCTCATGAGCAATCTCAACCCTGGATTTCGCCAACTCCTTCTCCGCCTACACAAGTTTATTAAATTTTATAATATAAAACTAACATATTCAAGGAGCAATTTCATCTCTCAAGTGTTGGAAACAAAATCTGCTCCTGTAATTTTTTTTTATTTATAAAAGTTGTACAAAATATCTTATGCTAGGTCACTCCCGAAGGTTGATTCATATTATTTTTTCGTGCGAAAGGTTAAATTTTTACGATAATGGACATAAGTATTAGTAGGCTGCTCTGTACTATAGTCCACTCCAAAATCTAGAATTTTTTTTTATACATGTAAAACTTGAGCCCTTTTCAAGCTATCACGTCCCAAAATTTTGGTCCAAATCAATCTTTACTCTATAAATCCCATCATTTTTCACCTTAAGAATTTTCTGCTAAAATTTTAAAGAATCCAATCATCTCTCTTATTTTTCATTTTGAAATTTTGGCCTAACTCAGAACTTTTAACCTTGCCTAAGTTTTTTTTTCTAGTTCCACCCTTACTCACAGACCTAAGACCATGGATCTTTTAGGAGGGTAAAAATACAAAAATATTAAAATTTAAGAGGCGGTTTTGTGAAAGAATAAAAATAATGGAAGGACGAAGCACAATTTAAAAAAAAAAAAAAAAAAGATCTTCCACCCATCTTTCCTATAGAATTTTTGTAAAAGATTTAGAGTTGCCCCCTCAATTTTTTTTATTTATTTTATATTTCTATAAAAAAAAACCCTTAAATTTTAATTCTTAAACTCTCCCCTCTGACTCCATGATTTAGGTTCGCTACAGCCCCTACCTTATATGTGGCTCTGCCATTGTACATGTCAACATCATGCGCAAGCATAGTATTGTACTGAATAGTCGGATTTGTAAAATATTCCCACCCTTACGAGTGACAAAAGCCAATTTCAATGTAAACAAAAGCTAAAGTTGAAAAACTAAACAATACATAATTGTGTATGTGTTTGTATACGTATAGATATGTCACCTTAAACTAAATCCAACTTGATGGAAAAACTATGCATTTTCGTGGGTGAAATTTGATATTGTGATCTTAGTTACCTTCTCTTCCTCCTTTGCTTCAGCCTTGGCCTGGCGCATTACCTTCATATCACTCAATTTTTCCTTCACAGCCTGCATTTTGTTTTCCTTTCTCTTCAGAAAATGAAAAAAGAACTCGAAAGAAAGTGTTAATATAGGAAGTTGCAATGCTTTGAGTATAGCATCATGTCCGATGCTATATATACATATATAGATAATCCTACAAAGTTCATTGCCGGAAGAAGAGATCTCTCTTTTCTACCTAGTGGCTATCATGCATGACATGTGTCATTTATGCAGAAATTCAGTGACTAAGGGATGTGCTTTGATTTGAATGAGTATGGTTTTAAATTAATGGTCAGAAAATAATACTATCGATTCATCTAAACAGAAGTTTGTTGTGACCTTTTCATTTGTTCATATATGAGTTTTGTGTGTTTCGTATTAATATTTTTTTACTTGCAAAGAAAATATAATATAAAAAATTAAAAAAATAATACATTTCCTTCGTAACGAGGAGATGCAGAGTAAAACAGTTATAAGTTATCAATCAGATTAATTCTAATTAATAATTTTGTATTAATACTTAGAGCTAAGTAGGGATGCAAGAGTAGGCTGAGATGGGTTATAGGCTCCAAACTCCAAGAAAGAAAAAATTACATATGAGATTTAGGACCTTTTTCAAATTAGTATAACTTTATTTGAACCTAGTCCATTCCAATTTTTAGCTCAATTTTAATTCTAACTCAACAATTTACCACTTAATTCCTTATTTGAACCAAACCCCCCATTAAAAATTGTGGCCCAATTTTAATTCTACCTTAACACTTTACAACTTAAATTTCTATTGAAACCTAGCCCATCTTAAGTTTTGGTCCTAATTCTGATTCTAACTTAATACAACTAATTAACCATAATATATTAATCCCCTATCATCTCGGCTTTGAGAAAAAACAATTACATATAAAATTTTTCCAATTTAAGAAAGAAAAATTTCCTTAGTCAACTTCTTCTTTCAGAATAAAAATTCTTAAAATATTCTTCTTTATCATCTTCCTCTTTAAGAAAACAAAAATTGCATGTAAGATTTTTCTAATTTGAGAAAAAATTCTCCTAAAATTTCTTTCAAAAAAATTTTAGAGCATCTCTAGTGATACTTTTCGCTTCGATGATGTTAACTTGTTCACGTACACAAGTTAAGATTATTTAACTGATAATTTGTTTTAGCCGTGAAGAAACTTTTCAATGTACTATGTTAGTTAATATTAGTAATGTCATCGATCCCACTAAATTGACTATTTTACTAGAATTTTCTCAGCAACTGTTTTACTAGTATTTTTTCAAACGATTATTTTACTAGCCACTAACACAAGCAGCAGCCGCACTAACAGGAACATTTGAGGAGATTTTGGTTGCTAGCATCTCCATCATGACACTAACACGTTCTCTAATAGAAACATTGGGGAAGCTCTTACATTTAAACAAGGGAAAAATTATACTAGTGAGGTAGTACATGAAAACTTTCATAATTATATATCTTAGAATTGAATATGTGACATAAATAATGTCACGATGATATTAATTTAAAATACATGTCTTGGATTAGAATTTGATTAACATGATTATGCGTGTAAACACATCCACAAACTCACAGAAAAAAGTGAGAAGAAGACAGAGATGTGTTCATATATTTGTCCAAACCATTTGAGGTTTATTGGAAAATCTTGTTGGTCTCACATTGTTTTGCTTTGTCACTTTCTTTGCTGTTCATTCTACTAAAACAATTTCACTCCCTTTTATCAGTCTATTATATTGGATTTGTCTGCATATTACTAATAAATATCAATGAGTTGTATTCCTTGTACTTCTTTGATTACATTAATAAATTCTCTTTTGCTAATAAAGAAAAAGACTCTCATTTTAGTTTGTTCGTCAATAATTAATTGTTAGAAATAATTGGTTTTTGAGCATAATTTTTTATTATTTTTGAGTTAAAATGAAAGTGGATCTCACATATTAATTTTAATGGATATACAAGAAAATGTGTTCATCTCCATGAAGAGATTAAGACTATGTATGAGATTACTCAAAACTATTAAGGTGTGAATAAAAAATTACCTCCAAATATCATCACTTAAAAATAGTAACAAAAGTTTGAAACTTATAAAAAACGTGTGTTCCACATAGAATGGATATAAGACTTTTAAAGAGTATATAATCACCCTTAGGGGCACCCAAATTTTGTGAATGAAAGAGAATCTAACACATGCTTAATTCACTACGCACGCTGCCGCCTCACACTAAACCGGGTTGAGGCTTTGGCTTGGTTCGTTTTGAGAAAATTTTATTTAAATAATTTTTCAAATAGTTATCATGCCAAAGTTTTGTTGAAAACGTGTTCAGTCTATTTAGCTAAATTTTTAGAATACCTTTTGTATTGATTTTGTTTTCTAAAATCTACCAAAATGTAGCTGCCCCTAATTACTCTTATCCTAATCCTTCTATTAGGGTAATCTTCTGTATTAGTTTCACATCCATCCTCTTTTCAATTTTATTGTCCTACAAGCATATACTCTTTCAAATTTGATAAAAATAAAAAAATAAAGGGCAAATTACACTTACCTCCCCTGAGGTTTCTGATAATTACAGAAACCTCCCCTATAGTTTTAAAAATAACACTGACCTCCCCTCTGCTTTAATGTCTGTAACAAAAACCTCCCTCCGTTAGTCAACCGTTAGTTGACCAAACGGTTTAGGATGATGTCATCTTCTATTTTTTCCTAAATACCAATTTTACCCTCATCATATACCTTTTCTTTATTCCCCTTAATTTCATCCCCACCACTGACAGTCCACCACAGGGAAAACTCCTCCCCATCTTACTGTCATCTCTGTCAATTTCTCTACAGACCAGGGCCACCATTGATAAAAATCAACACCACCGCCAATGGCATCATCACCACCAGCGCAACAATAACTCCGAATTGATCAGAATTCAGTGACTCCGAATTCATCATCACCACCGTCGCCAGCCGCTGCCCCAACGCCAGCCCCTCCAAAACCTCCGCCCAGTGCCGTCATAAGATGGAGAAGCTTCGCCAGCGATACCGCACCGAGAAGCAACGTTCTCTCTCCTGGCCTGGGCGCTTCTTCTCTTCCTGGGTCTTCTTCAAAAGCATGGATTCCATGGAAAATGGGACTTCCGCAGCCGTTGGATCTAATCAAAATACCGAGAGTGGAGTCGATTTTGGTTCTGGAGTTCAGGTTAAATCCGTAATTGATCGAAATTCAGGGACTTTAGGGTTTAAATCGAAGAACTATAAGAAGATTGATGGGAGAAGTTAAAGCGGAAAAATCAAAGCTAATGGTTGAAAATGTTGAGGTGGAAGTTGAGGTCCCCAAATCCATCCAGTTTGCCACTGCTGCTACTGCCATCTTCTTCCCTCATTTTTTCTCAATTCTTCTCCTGTTGAATTCTATCTCAAGAACTGAACCGATCCTCCAACAGCAGCTCCTGTTGCTACAATTTCTCTCTCTCTCTCTCTCTCTCTCTCTCTCTCTCTCTCTCTCTCTCTCTCTCGGTTGGCTGCTCTCTATTTCTCCCTTCTCTTTTTCCCCATGTTCTCCTG
Organism: Nyssa sinensis; assembly: GCA_008638375.1. Taxonomy (NCBI): domain Eukaryota; kingdom Viridiplantae; phylum Streptophyta; class Magnoliopsida; order Cornales; family Nyssaceae; genus Nyssa; species Nyssa sinensis. The sequence goes on from CM018049.1 coordinate 42,862,803, forward strand.
CACCGTTCTAACTCACACACATACAAATATATATTTTTCACTCTGTCGGCAGCCTTGCTGCTTCTCTCCAAGCCACACAATACACACTATATATATATATATATAAATATACGCCCCCACTTGTACCGTCCCACAAACCCAGCGAAAACGCCGGTGCCCACGTTTTCGCTTCCACCTGCCATCTTTGATTTCAAATTTGAAATTTTTTTTTTTTTTTTATTTCGATTGGTATGCAAAATTATAATAAAATGTTGTTGGAATTTATAGAATTAGGTTTTTAGAAGATTTCCAGTTCTGAATGAAATGCGAACAATTTTCTAGGTATTTTGGCATATCCATCATCAATTTACAACATTTATTTTAAACCAGAATTTCTAATTAATTTCAAAAATAAAAAGAAGGGAAATACAAAATGGAGCAGATCCATCATCTTTAACTTCCAGAATTTCTTTAATTTTATGGTAAAGTTTTAATCACCATTATGCAGACAGTGTGGATCAGACCACTGTTTCTTACATTCCAGAAATACTTAATGTCAGAGGATGGCCAAGATAACATTACAAAGAGAACAATATAGACGCCAAACAGAGCTGACAAACTAAACCTCCTGAAATAAAAGCGGCTTGAAACATTTCATATCCCAAACATTTTTCATTTTCCAATGATCCCACCCCAAAGTACTAGCTTCCCCGGTAAGTACTAAACGAGAATGGCGAGAGCAGCAGAGGAACATGAAAATGTTCCCACTTCTGTGAATCTCTAACTTCAAACACAATAGAGACATAAGGGAAGAATCCACCTGGGCAGTATTTGCTGGTGTTGAAACTTATCCGGTATATCCCTTGGTTCAAAGCGTCAACCATACTCATCAAATTACCACTACGTCCATCTTTATCTGTAGTTGACGACCCTTGAACTACCCAACCGCCAATATCTGTTGCACCAAATGCTGGACGGGGTTGATTGCCTTTCCACATTTCCAACTGTACTTCAATACCAGCAGCAGGAGACCCATGAGCAACATCCAAGACATGGGTTGTGATGGGTGGACGAGGTCCGGGTCGGAATGTGAGAAGGTTTTCCAGCAGGAGCTTTAGATGCAGCAGTCAGATGTGCTCCCATGATGCTCACTGCGTTCTTCTACAAATTAAGAGTAAACATCATATATTATGTACAGCTACAATAATAATACTTCTCTAAGAGAAGTTAAAGGATTGAAAAGTGGGGAATAAAAAAGGTAGGAACACATGCAGGTAAGGCAAGTGATTCATCGAGTTGACTAAAGGCACAACTCGGGCAGGGAAAATAGTGACTAATTCAGAGTCTCCGAGCTACAAAAAGCTCAGGATATGTTGATGTGAAGAAAATTCATGAAAACTTGTGAAGCAAGTGAAAGAATGAATCTCAAAACTTATTTTTTTTCAAATAAAAAAATATAAAAATAATTCAAATAACTCGATAACGAATTTTAGGGAAAACAGCAATGTATACCAGAAGAAATAGAAGTACAGAACAAAGACATAATTCATATGCTGCCATTTCGTGCTGTCATTTTGTAACAATCTGGAACAACTCAAGAATTCAATCATTTAATTCTTGCAATATGTATTAGTAATTCATGAATTATGACTGAAGGTTAAAAAATTATTGAAAGAAAACAAATAATTCGAGACTTGGCAAATATTAGGAGACTTATCACAATTGACATTGATGTGAAGTAATAAAGTAGGGAGAGTACATCACGTCCAATCAGTAATTGTTCACTTGAGGAATAGGATTCCTGAAGTAATGTAGTAACTGAAAGTTGATGCAATTTAGAAAATGAGAGAGAGATGGGTGAATAAGTCAAGAATGGCCCAAGAAAATATACTGAAGTGAAATGTACTTCTCGGATAGTATAACATGAGGTCAATGGAGTGAGTAACTCCTATTTGAGTAGTTGGTGCACACAATTAGCTTGAAGTACACGTGATAGGTGCGCACGAGTTGAGCAACAATCATGGGCCTAACGGCTATGTATTCAGATATCCAAGAAGAAACTAAAAGGATTTTTCATTCTTTAACCAAGGTTTACCGTGGAACTAGTGCAAGCAAAACCTTAATGAACTTACAATTTTAGCCACCAAACCACATAACATAAGATTCCCATAAAAGGGATCACTGAGGCAACATGAAAGTTGCACCACAGTTATGCATGGAGCTCAAGGATTTCTTAAGAATCTGCCCTCAGTTCCAAGCAGTCACATAATGACGACAAAGTGAATACAATAGAACAAGTACTTCGTAAGAGACCAAAGAGAGATGAGTCATTCTCAGAAACCAAGGATGAGCTAGACTCAAAGAAATAATGGCTTGAGAGAGAAATGACTCGACTCCAGTGGAGAAGCTACCATCAGGATTGCTTACGGTTTACCCCATGGTTTGAAGTTAAGGCACAATATACACTAGCTCACAGCAAGAAACAGACATGATAACCTTGACTGTGAACACATGTCCTCATTTCATTGGTTTACTAGATGACATTACGTCCATGTGGCATCTTGGTACAACTGTACACTAATGTGAAAGCTGACATGCGGAGGGGCCAATGCCCAATGAACCAACTACCCACAATTAGCAATATTAGATATGCAAAAATTCCCATCAGCAAACATTACCTTGTCCTGTAATATGAATTCATAGAGTAGGGAGTACATTATATATTGGAATTCCTAACTCCGAGGTGGTGTCATAGATCAGTCACTGCATTACTAAACACCATAAGTCATTCTCAATGTGAAATTGCTAACTTGAGGAAAATCAGGCTCAACCAGTTTGGTTAGATACTAAATAGCCTTGCAGAGGTTATTAAAAAAGTGTATAAAGCATTCAAGCAACATGGAAAGAAACTTTTTTACTGTTGACACTCCAACAACGTAAATGTTGGAAAAGAAATACCACTCAGAGCTAACTAAACATGGCATTGATCAGAAAAAACTTTCATACATAGAAAGGAAAGGGCAACCCAATGCAAAATTACCTCCTGCTTTGTTCACAACATCTGGGATGAATTGGACACTAGTGGTTGAAGGAGCCTTTGCTTTAGTTGAAAAGAGCTTGGCAAGACGCAGTTCAGTTACTTTCATTTGCTCCTGGGCTGCAATCTCAAACTCAACAATTGGCCTGTTTGTGTAACGTCTCTACAAGAGAGCAAGATAAGAAAGTACTAACATTTAACATTAATCTATCAGTCTCAAGTTTCACAGTGGGCCTATTTCAATACTCTTACTTCAAGAGAACAAGAAAAATTCAGAGTGAAGAACAAAGAGCATCAAAGCATTAGATTTACAAATAAAATCATGTAAAGTTTGTAAGATGTAAGGCCATTTGGGATCCCATCATTGACTGGTTTTCCAAAACAGTTGGCAGGTTGGAAAAGGAGTTACCTATCCAAAGGAGGGAAGTTAACTTTGATTAGGAGCACTTTGGCGAGCCTTCCTACCTATTTTATGTCCTTGTTTCAAATTCCAGTTTCAGTGAAGAACAAATTGGATAAGATTCAGAGGAATTTCTTATGGGAAGGAAATGAGGGAGAGTAGAAGTTGCATTGGGTGAATTGGAACAAAATTCGATATTTGACTGAAGGAGGGGTTTGGGAGTGAAGGATTTACGGATATTCAACAAAGCTTCATTGGGAAAATGAATTGGGAGATTTGTAATGGAAAATCATTCTTTGGGGAGGAGAATTATAGAGGTGAAATATGGATGTTTGAGTGATGGTGGATGTCGAATCTAGTGGAAGGCCATTAGTAAAGGCTAGGATGATTTTCTTAAAAAGGTAGCCTTTTCAGTTGGGGAGGGAAATCATGTTAGATTTTGGGAGGATCTTTGGTGTGGAGATGTGGCCTTAAGGAAGTTATCCTTGTTTGCATCAGTTGGTTCCAATAAGGAGGCAAGAGTGATGGATTATATGACAATGATGGGTGATGGCATTGTGTGGCTTCTATTTTTTGTCGGTATTTTTTGGATTAGGAGATGGAGGAAGTGGAGAGCTTCTTAACTGTGCCTCAGCAACAAAAGCCATGTGTGGGAGAAAATGATAAGATTCTACTGATGGAAGTATCACAGCAAATCTTTCACAGTGAAGTCATATTACTATGATTTGGCTAGGAAGGGTGATGGACCTGATGGTAGTTTTCCGTGGAGGGTCATTTGAGGTACAAAAGCTCCGTTGCAGGGTGTATTTTTTGTATGGACCCTTGCCTGGGGAGCAATTCCAACGATAGATAATTTGAAGAGGAAAGGTTTTCATTTGGCTAATTGATATTTCTTTTGTCAAGCCATGTTCTGTGATGGAGTTTTTGAAAGGTTGGACTGGGGGTGGGGGAAGGAGGAGGAGGCAGAAGATTTGGAGGATCACTCCTATTTTCTTGTTTTGGTGCATATGGAGAGACGAATCGTTGTGTTTTTTTATCGGTTTCGTTGTCTATAAGCATATTTAAGGATTTTTTTTTTTGTCAAAATATTACACTTTTGGATAGTTGAGGCATACTTGTATGTTAATAGCTTTGTCAAGTTTTTGGAGAACATGAAACTTTAGTTTTTGATGTTATTATGTACTGTTCGCCTCCTCTGGCGGTTTCCTAGTATACATCTACTTATCAAAAAAAAAAAGAAGTTTGTAAGATGTTTATTTACATACATCACACTAAAGTAGTTTCTTTTTGTCATTTTATGAATGAGACAGTGTAGATATCAGATGAAAACATCCTATATTATTAAATCTTGGTTACAAACAATAGGTTGCCAATATATTAAAAGCTAGAACAAAGAACAAGGTTTTTATAAATGGACTAAACCGAAAAGTGTTAGAAATTTTGAATACAAAGATGGATCCTTTAATACACTTAGAAGAATCTAACAATATAGTATTATCGAGAAATAATTATCCTATCAACTTGCAACTCTATTTTCCATAAACATACTATGGCACTATTTTTATCACCTTCCGAGATGGAAGCTCCATTTTAAGATACTGTAAGCTTGAAGCGACACAAAAATAGTTCAATCTTTACCTTCAGTTCAGCAAGTATTTCAGGAGTACTCCTTCCAGATGCACATATAAGAAAAACAAAACCAAATTTCTGCCTATACTGAGCATTCCAATCAGATAGTTCCTGCAAGGATAAGGTGGACTATATTTCCATAAAAAGCTACAGAAAAATTCCAAAAGTAAAATAACCATAATCAACATTTTGTTTTTTTATGCACATGTTTGTATTTGACATAGGGATAAAGATAAACACCAAGCAAACTGTTGGTATACAAATTGAATCAACAAGAAGATTTCAATAACATATGAAGTGAAACATAACGTAAATTTTGTTGGCTGACAATTTGGCCAGTGGCAATTTTTAATTTAGTTTCATTCTATTCACAATAGGCCCAGAACATATTGCAGAAGGTTGGTCTTTGGTATCATTGGTTTTAAAGAAAGCAGATTTCATAACTGATTTGTTAAATTACAGAATACCTGTAAGCTAGAATCAGTGGCAGTGGCTAATGCAGTTGATTGTTCTCCTTTGCTCCACCTACAAAAGGATGATGCCACTTATTACTTTCCACTAGATATTTATCATATAAAACTAGAAAATTGGAAAATGAGAAAAATCTTATGAAGGGATACAAATAAGGAAAGGACATCAAAAGATTTGAAAAAAAAAATAAACATTGTCCTTCAATTTGCAACCAAATCTATTAACAGTCCTATAAGCCCCAATCCAAACACCCAAGAAACAATTGAGTTTGGACTAAAGTGAGGAAATGTTTGTAAAATCGACCGACCGCAAGGACCACATGTAGGCATGTTTCATTGATAGCAAATTATCTCAGAATTCAATAAAGGGCACTCCGTCTTACACCCCCGCAAGCACATAGACTATTCCCACAACTCAAACTCCTGACCTCTAGGTCAAAAGGGAGCAACCTTACCATTGCGCCAAGTCCCACCCTCCATCTCAGAATTCAGCAAGAATCAAAAATCAAATCCAGACAGTGTGCCAAACTGATTAGGGGTCTCAGTATTAAGCAATTGTTCAAGGAGAACAACTACTCACTGCAAACTACATATGAGTGAAAGTTTAGCAGACCAGCTTAACAAGATGAAACTTCATATTACTGAGAGCATATATGTTCATAGCCATGTTCTTTCTATATCACTACACATGACTCTATGACCCAGATTGCCTGACACCAAAAATAAAATAAAAAATAAAAAGATCCAAATCAATCCATTCACTTATAGTTGATCTCCATCAACTTTTTGACAATTTGTCATTATTTTGGACGACTAAGTTCTCAAAAAATCTTGTGAAGCATCTCGAACCTCGTTGACAGAACCCGTAACTGCCACAAGCACAAGGAATAGGAATTCTTCTGGTTTTGTGCGAATTCTTGGGAGTTGCACAAAGGCATACTCGAAAATGAGAGATGGAAAAGAATGAAGAAGAATTAAAGTTTCAACGCAAAACCAAAGACATATTCACAAGCTTAACAGACTGCACGACCAAATTACTATAATCAGCTACCAATATTCACCCTCATCAAGATGTGTTTAGAGGCCAGACAAAGCGACGCACTCAATTTCATGCCCCCTCCCCCAAAAAAGAGAGTATAATTTGAATATACATAAGCCCACAAGGCACAATCAATCCAGATTATCCAAAAAGTAAGATGCTTCAAGCATTCAATTTGAGCAATTTCCAATCCAGTAAGTGTATAGAGAGAACTTTACTGTGCACTGGTTGGGCTTTTGTGGTTGGTCGAGGGCGTTTCACCAATCTGGGGATGAGCGGCAAACGCTTCGAGCCAACCATTGACATCAACCTGCAAATCGATCGAGACAATTTTAGAGAAAGATGAAGGGTAGAAAGAGAAAATTTGGAGAGAAAAAGTAGAGACCTTGTTGAACCAGATATCTCTGGCAGCATCGACGGCTTCTTCAAAGTCGGCAAAAGTGTCCACAGAGGCCATCTCTTTTGCGAATTTAGTGCTCCCGCAGCATGCCGAAGAAATCCTTCTCCTCGAACACCGATTCCATTCTTCAGATCTTAATTCTCTCTAAATTCTCTTCCTCTCTCTAATATATGTGTATATGTGTGTGTTTATATATAAGGATTTGAGAATTTGATCTCCAACCGGCGTCGCACTAGTGTGGAACGAACTGAGTGAGGAACAAAGAGAGTGAAGAAGGTCAAGCATATTTCCGGACTGTTTTGATTCATCGCTCATCAAGGATCAATAAAACGTTGTCGTTTTAGGGTGATAGCAAAAACTAGAGCTTCATGTTTGGTTCGGATTTTTCAAGCTTATTTTGATTATTAAGATTTAAATAATTTGTTAAAGATCAAGTTCAGTTATTACATATGAAAAAATAATTTCTTTTGAATTTCAAATTCTTATCTTAGATTTGATTATGATTTATTAAGTTTTCATAAAATTAATTATAAAACAATAATTATTTTTATTCGATTATCAAATTAAATTTTTCAAACTAACAATTGATTATATGAGACAAAATTATTTAAACCAAATATAACCAATATATATATATATATATATATATAATTAAGTTATTAAAGTTTAAGTCGTGATTAATTTAATTAGAAACGTGTTTAAAATTTACTTAAAAAATTAATAACTCAAACTTAAACATAATTTAAAATTCATATATTTTAAAGAATCAAACTTGAACAACTCACTATTCTTTCTAACTCATTTACTATCCTAACTTCGACAACCCTTGATATCCATGACATTTTGGAAGAACCTTATGGCTACTTAAAAGCCCACCCTAAAAACTCATGTGCTATTGACACAGTCATTAACTCATAAATCATAAATATCTGTGGCTTTGAAAGTTATTAACAGTAATCTAAATTGATATTTACATTTATATCTATATTTTAAGCATTTTGAATATCTATCTATATTCTCTTATTTTCGGATTATCATAATTGGTTCTCGTTAGAACACTTCATTCAATATCAGTTCTCAGAAGCTCTCAAGCTCTGTCATTTTCAGCAACACGATTATCAGAAGAAAAGAAAAGGTATTATTCTCACAGTCATACAAATTGAATTCACAATTGTAAAAAGATAATAAGAACCCACAATTAAAAAAATTATGAATTTCAAATTTTTTTTTTGAAAATGATAATTCTCACCATGAACAAGATTTATGTTCATTCCTAGATAATAATTCAAGTGCATTTGCTACCCAAACGTATGGTACGAGGTTTTCTGCCTTTGCAAGAGCAAGCGGTACTCATCAACTTCTTGCCTCCCAATGTTGATGAAGGCGCTAATCAGTTCTAGCAAGGGCGAGGCAGATCAGGTGTGTTTCTTCTTCAAATCAACTTGTTTCGTGCACAGTTATAGACGTAATATATATCTTCAAGAATGTTAGTTTATATATTGTATATCACTGCAACTCTGCATGTCTGTATATGATTAAGAGTATGGTTTCTTCCCAATAAATTGAATGTTTTCAAGCTTTTTGTCACACTGGTTTTGGGTTGTAGTTGCTGTTGCAAGATTCCAAGTTTTATGTATTTCAATCAACAATTATTTACAAAACTCGAATAGCATGTTTTATTTTCCCATGCTTTCCTGGAAATAGGCGGAATGTTACGTATTAGTTCAATTGTGCCTGTTTGCCTGAGTGAAAAAATGTACGAAAATAAATCTTTATAACTACACAAACTTTTCACTAAGCTGGTTTCATCGTTCTTTTCCCAAAATAGAAGGCCTGGACATGTTAGATGAAATGCTTAGAAATTTTAGAACACGAGTATGACTTTTGAGGCATTGTTGGTGTGCACTTAATTAAAAAATTTCTTCAGGTAATTCAGATCGGTGCAGAGCAGCAGAAGAAGGCATAGAAAATGAGCATTTTGAAGGGTGTAGAATAGATGAGATTGTATAGGTCACATATTAGATTAGAGTCCTCCCTTTGATATGGATTGTGTGTGGCTTTTAGGATTAGCAAGAGATTAGAAGGCCTGAACTGACAGGTTCTGATTGAAGGTTTCAGATGAATGGCCTTTCCCCACCAACATGCACACCCAAAAAACATGGAAAATTGATAAAGGATTTGAATGCCTATGTGAATGAATGCCCAAAATTTACTTGAGGCAACTTGTAAGGATAATGTGCAGTTCTCACTCAGAGTCAGTTGCATTGGGAATAGCCTGGCCCGCGTGAATGAATGGCCAAATTTTAGTTGAGTCGACTTGTGAGGATAATGTGCAGTTCTCTACTAAGATCTCAGTTGCATTGGGAATAGGCCAGCCCGGCGTGAATGAATGGCCAAATTTTAGTTGAGTCGACTTGCAAGGATAATGTGCAGTTCTCTACTAAGATCTCAGCTGCCTTTGGAATAGTTGGCTTCTTGTGAGATTTTGAGTTATTGTGACTGATGAAATTTCTAGACTTTCAGAAAATGGCTTGAGCAGTACAGTGAGTTGATGGTAGTTTTCTCAGTGGATTAAGAGAAATTTTCAGGCTAAAAGCAGGGGATAGATGCTTGGGCATGTTTGTCAAACATTGATGTATGCAATGGTTTCCTCACTTCTAAGTTTCATGCAATGAATGAATAATTAAGTGAGAGAGTATGCCCCCAAAGAAAGGCAGCAGTATGAAGCAATGAGCAGACAAATTTGATTTCTCTGTGGTGTGGAATGCATCAAGGTTGCACTGAACATAATACTATGGCACAGGAGGCTCCACACAATTCTATCTTAAGCTTTGTTGAGATTAGGTTTTACCTTTCATCTTCCGGAAGTATGAGGTGACACTTGTTCTGTAAGACTGGTATTTTAGCATTTTGCTATTCAAGATCCTGCCTGCAACTTTATCGATCTTTCCTTGTTTATCCATATCTTGTCTTTTATTAAATATGATTACTAGTTTTGTCTGCCTTTACAATGCATCACATCATCATCAATTATTAGGTATCTCCAAACTAGGTCAATCAAACCAGTGTGGACGGTTGGTATTTCGTATATTTACTTTCATGCGCAGTTCGTATTTCTTTGGTTCATCACAGTAACCCTGGTCCTTGCACTCGTTTTCCATGGCATAGAGCAGATACTCTGGTTCTCATTGTGCTTGGAATTCGATTGTTCTTTATTTTCCTCATCAACATGAATAAGTAACATTTCAAAGCCTGCTAGTTTCTACTTCTTGATTCACTTGATTCAGCATTGTTTATATTTTTACTGTAAACTGCGGCCACAACAATTGAATTGCAACAGTGTACTTCAGATTCTCATTTCGTGCACTAATTCTCCCATCAGAATTCTCTTTTCCCATTTTTGCTTCTGCCAGATATATTTGAAAGCAACATAGAAACTCTACTTTCTGATTTGAACTTTGGCAAGTCCCTCACCTGCTTCCCTACTATTTCTGAATTATTTTGAGACTCTTTCACCAAGCATGGCTCTTCAAGTTCCATCATTCGGGCCCATAGACAAGTAATTTTTAAGCTTCCAACTCCAAGTTTCCGACAAAATACCTGTTATTCACTATATACCCATAATACTCCAACTTCATATTGACTTTTATAACGTGCTTTCATATGTTGGACATGGTGTCTACCTTCTGGGATCAAATTGCATGACTGCAATTTGACGCAAATCAGTGAAGGTGATATCATCCAGCTGAACGCCAGCCATTTTCATCGGAGTGAAATGAGCCAGAACATTCCTCCAGGAGATGAGGAGCAAGCCCAGATAACATGGTTTCTTATGAGTTTCACACTTCTCACCAACCATCTCTCCGAACAAATTCAACGCATTTTTGCTTTGATTATTCTGGGGAAAAAAAAAACCAGAGATCATTACTACTCCAATTCTTTCAGTCAAAACGTCGAACCCTCATTTTGAAGAATACTATTCCCCTTCCTTAGATATGCGTATTCTGTAAAGTAAATGGAGACACCATACTGTGACCAGCCTTTTTCTCCATTCCATGAAAGAGGCAAGTATCACTCTTATCAGAGTTTATATCCCCACGGGCTGCATATTTATTGGTTAGTGTAGTTTTCAAATACCAAGTTTCAAACTCAACTTGACAGTTATTGCTCACACTGAAACTTTCTGTAGTCTACTACCGTTTGGCCTTGAGTAAAGGGAAGGTTGAACATATCAGTAATATTATTGGATGCCACCCAAGCTAAATAGTGAGGTGGTTAGAGATCGGACTCCTCACCTTAAGTGCTTGGGTTCAAGGCTCTCCGCTAGGTGGAGTGGGCAGCCCCGGGGTGATGAGAAAAAGCCCTTCTATCTTACTCACTTGCGGGGATGCTCACATAGCTTTGATGGGGTTGCCACCCTATCCTCGCGGTGTTTTTTTATCACCCAAAAAAAAAATTTATTGGATTCTTGATGCATCTAGACATGACCTGAAGCTTCTCTTTTGGGCAACATTGTTCATCTGAAGTGGAAATTAGCCCACTCATGTATGTTTGAGAGTGCTCACTGGCTTCTTGTTCAGATGTATCCATCTCCCTTCCTTGGAAGAGTTATATATGCATATATACATACACACACACACGTATACATACATATAAATATATATATATATATATAAAATTAATAAAGTTGTGACCTATACATGGATAAAAGGAGATTCCTCCTATCTAGTTTGGAGTTGAGCACTATCCAATTGGTCAGAACAAGTTTTTATTAAACAAGCCCAATGGCTAAAAACCATGGTATTGTAAACAAGTAGGCATTGACTAGAGAAATTAGAAAACTAACTGAGAGTTTTAATTAGAGAAACTCAACAATACGTATGTCAAATACGTTGAGAAAAAATACACCATAAAAGCACTGGTTTGGTTGTTACGGTGGTTAAACTAAGGTTCCACTTGACGTCCCTTGTGTCGCTATCACATTACAGCACAGTAGGTGTAGACCATTTAGAGTTTTGAAAACTATCAAAATCAACAACTCGTTGATAACTACAGTTAATTTCTACCTGGTTTTCTTGAAAACAAATTGCAACTTTTCAAACTCAGTTTGAATAGTAGAAAAATTGAGGAAGAAAGGTTCTGTTGTGAAAATTTAAAATCGAGGTGTCACTTTCTAATGGTGTACTTTGTAACAAAGTTTTATATTATATATCTTCATAAAATAGATGGAATTTACTTTAAAAAGAAAGATAGATGTATCACTCGAGGGTGTGACCGAGCAGTAAAGACGTTGAAAATAAAATTCAAGCTTCTCGAGTTCGACTCCGCTGTGCCGATTGTTGTTAACTAAAGCTTAAAGGATGAACTTGGCTGTCACAAGGAGTAAGATTTAATCTGGTTCGGATAAATTGATCCAGATATCCCTGATCGATACATAAAAAAAAAAAAACCCCGAAAAAATAAATAGATATTCAATTTCAATTGTCCCATTTTATAACTCATACTTTTGTAAGGCATGGGACCTACAAGTGGGACTCATGTTTAGTGAGTCCTATCCTTGTAAGAATATGAGTTATAAGATGAGACAATTGAAGTAAAATGTTTGTCAACTTCAAAGACTTTTACTCGATATCATTAAAAGCACAATAATGCTAGGGACATCCAAGGGGTGTAGGTAGCCCCTAAAATTGCATTATATTTTTTTACATGTAATATTTAAAATATTTTTTATGAAAAATTCCCTCTACTTTGATATATATATATATATATATATATATATTTAGCTTGCTCAAAATTTTTAAAAATATTTGTTTACATGTAAGATTTGAAACAGTTTTGTAAAAAAAAAAAATATCAAATTTGATAAAAAAAAAATTTCAAAAATCTTTTTAGTTCCCATAATTTTTTTTTTCTTTGGGTTCGTCATCGATCATGGGGGATGCCAATTTGTGTACCACTTTTGTGCAACATATTTTTATATGAGATGGATTTCACTTGTGATCTTATGGCATATGAAAAGGTGGTGTTTCTAGCATTGCTCTTGAAAGCATGATGATTTGAATTCGGGTATGTTTGGTTACATTTTTAAAACCAGATTTTTAATTTCAAAACGCGGTTACATTTTTAAAACCAGATTTTCAATTTCAAAACGCGGGATACGCGTTTTGAAATTAATTTTTTTTAATTTTTTAAAATTTAGATTATCATATTTAAATACATTTTTACAATTTTTAAAAAATTAATTACAAAATTTTTAGAAATATTTTTTAAAAAATTATATCTGAATCACTATTCAAACATTTCCGAAGGAATTGGCTGAAAATTTCTTTCTAAACAAACGTACTTTTGAAAGTTATTTGGAAAGACATTTATTATGCTCCATTAAGACAGAAAGGAATTGGCTGCAAATATTGCCTAAACGCGTTAGACGATTTGACAAAGAGAAAACAATGGCCACAAATTGTAGTTTAGAACAAAAATGTCAAATATTCACACCCCACCCCCCATGGAAGCCATGACCCTCAATCCCTGTTTCTAGATAAATAAAGACAGCCACCACTCGTTAATTAAAATCTTGACTGGTACTCCTCTGGTGGTTGGGTTGCCAAGTAACTGAGATAGTGAAGTCGGCAACCATCTAATTAAGAGAGTTCAATAATTACAAATTTTGCATCGAACGAACGAGAATAAAACTTGAATCTAATTCCCTCAAAACAAAATTTAAATACCAAAATAAACTCTCAACTTTCCATAATAAAACTGAATACATCTAATACTATTCAAATTCCACAATGATTAAGCACCTCGTGTATTAAGACCATGCACGCTTTCTTTATCAGCTTATGTGGTTAGGTTTGGTGACAATTGTTGTGGACAATTTCTGACCAAATTTGATCAACGACGTCTAACACTTCTGATCGTTATCTTGCAAAACAGATTATTAAAAGTTACCAGAAGAGGTCCAACAAAGAACCCTCTAACAATCAAGTCAGTTGTGTCAAAAATACTGAAAACTCAAGAGTTTAGTCATATCTTGAGGCATTCTTTTGCTACTTTTTATAGGTGCTGCACATGTCATCTTGGTAAGGTTAAATGGTTAATATAAAGAGATTATCAGAGTTTCACTTATCCTTTTGTTACAGTTTTCTTGTTGAATTCTGCCATTAATTCGGGATTTCTTATTCAAGCTCGGTAGCATCCATGTTGAGTTTAGTAAAGAGAGAATATCATTTCAAGGCTATGGATGACCTTGGGTACATTAAGTAAAAAATTATTTTATAAGTCAGTCACATGACAGTGACGATTTTTAATTTAAATATTTTGTATGATTCGTATATTATTAAAATTATAAAAATCGTCACTTGCGTGTAGCAGGCTTACGAAGGGCAGACTTTATCGCACAAATTATCACCTTGTTTGAAGGTGAACATGATTTGACTGCCATCCATAAAATGGCTTTTAATAACTATGCTATAACCACCCTCAAGTGAAAACTTCAAACACGCATGGCACAGAGAAAATAAATACACATATAATCCAGATTATTTCTTACAAAAAAGCACTACTCCAATATGTAATTAGTAGATATTAGAAATTAAAATGCATGGAAAATCAAACCAAAATATCCAATAGATAAAATTAAATAAATAAATAACAAAATCATTCGCTATTTACAACCTTTCTCGAGACACTTGTACTATACCATTGATTTTCTTTTCTTTTCTTTTACCTTTTCTTCTCTTTTCCTTCAGCGAGAATCATTCAATAAACCCAAGTAATCCTATGCATGGGAGATGGCACATAGAAAATAAATACATAATTCAGATTATTTCTTGCAAAAAGCATTCCAATATGTATTTAGCATAAATTAGAAAATGCATAGAAAATTAAACCCAAATACCCAATAGAGAAAATTAAATAAATTAAAACAAAAATATTCACTAGTTACAAACTTTCTCGAGAAACTTGTACTGTACCATTGTATCTTGTACTATAATTTTCTTTTCTTTTCCCTTTTCCTTCCTATTCTCTTCTTCTCTTTTCCTTCAGCGAGAATCTTTCAATAAACCCAAGTAATCCCTTAACTCACTAGGGAAACAAGGGTATCGCCTCAATGAATTCCCATGCAACTTGAAGATCTTCACCACATTGTCCTTCATCGACGACCGGCCGTCGATATGCAACAATGCCACAAGCTTCTTCACTGATCCAAAAATTAGCATTTCCTCCAAAACCCTATCTGTTGGGTTAAAACTACAAATCAACCATAAAATCTTCACTGCAGTCTTTGTTGCAACCTCAGATATATGGAACATTTTTTTCGATATAGCAGCAATCCCCAGCCCATGCTCTATAAAAGCCAACCTTCCATCAGCACATTCACACAATAATTTGATCAAAACAAATATTTTCTCACATTTGGATCGATTTGAATCAGGAAGTAGTTCAATGAGGACACAAATTGCACCGGCTTCAATAGCCTTTAACCGGCTTTTCTTCGATGAACTTAAGATCTCTATCAAAACTTCCAAGGCACATGAACTTGCCTTGGTGCATATTTCATCAGAAACAAGCTCTAACAATGACTTAAAGAAATCGATGCCTTGATCTTGAATGAGAAAGTTCCAATTATAATCATTTTTTGCCATCTTTTGGAATATAGAAATGGTGTAAAATCTGGCCTCGGCGCTTCCTCTTTGAAGCATGATTGCCATGGATTTCATTGAATCCATTTTTGACAGTAACACCATTGTTTCATCTTCTTCAGAGAATGAGAGCTGGTGCAGAACACCTAAAGCCTCTTCACAAGCTCTGAAAGTATTGAAATCCGAGCCTTCTGCTAAAATCTGGACAACTATTTGAACAAGCACTTCAATCCCTCCAGAACGTTGGAAATCAGATTTTATCTCATCACCCATTTGGATAATGGATCGGAGTTTTTTTAAAGAACTTACCTTGAATGGTGTGGACTCGACGGTGTTGAGCAGCGCCACCAACTCGTCGTGCTTGATTGATGGCGGCGGTGCTGGCGGTGGCGATGATGAAGATTGGGACTGGCCAGTTTGCCATGCAACGATGAGCCTCTTGAGGGTGTGGTTCGGAGTGATATGGAAATTATCTATGCTTTGCATTGTGGCCGGGCATGTTTTCTTCTTGTAGGTGAAGAACCACTTTTCGATGTTCTTTCGTTCGTAGCTAACTCCTGTTGAGATGGTAACAGGGTCTTTCATGAGCTCCATGGAAATGGGACATCTGAAATCTTGAGGAAAATCCATGGTTGGATCTGGTATCTTCTCCATCTCCATTTTAGTTGAACAGGGTACTGGTCATATGTATGTATATGTATATGTATATGTGTATATATATATATGTATGTAGAAAGAGAAGTGTAGAAGTCTAAAGAAAGAAAAATCAAAGTCAAATGCCAATAGATGCCCTTGCAAGTTGGGCGAACATGGAAACAAGAAGGAAAACACGCAATTGGAAATTTAATGTTTTGACTTTTTATTTTTATAAATATATTGTGAATATTGTTGTGTTACCCATGTTCTAGGAAATTCATTGTGAGTCTTTATTTAAACATTTATTTTATTGATAGACCATACAAAGACAAAAACATATAAGTATAATTACATTATTTTCTTATCAAATACATATCAACAGAGATAACGTCATGACAATAAAACTTTGAGTTTTTCATTGATGTGATGATGACTCTTTAAAAAACATATTTAGATAAAAAAAAAATTTAATTTACAGACTCTTTTATAAAGATATTGTTAAAAATTGTATAGGTTCCAAAAATAAGTAAAATTGTTGGTGGATTAAGAAAACTATAAAAACATTTAGATAGATATGGTAAAAAATTCCTTAAACTTGTTTCACTTATATTTTAGTGTGAGTTATTAATTTATTTACACAAGTGGAAGTGGAGTTATCTCAGTACCCAAAAAAAAAAAAAAAAATCATGAAATAAAAAATTAAAAAATTTCTTTTAAAATCAGATTTAAAAAAAAAAAAAAGAGTAAACTTTACGAAATAAGTAATAAAAACAAACTCCTTAGGAGTACGCGTGTGTGAAATTGGTATGGCCAAGAAGAAATTATATATGAGTCATGAATAAAATAGTAATGAGGTATCAAGGATAGATTAAATGGGTGGGAGTTCACAGTATGTTTTGAGAGGTCTCCTGGTCGAATTAAGAACGACAATGGGATGCATTCGAGAATCCGACCCGATCGTGTATATATTTCCTAAGCCGTCTGGTGATTTATTCTAATTTTATTGGCCATTCTCATTCCTGTTCTAAATCCTAATTCTTTGTTTTTTAAAAGTAAGTTTAGTTTTTTTTTTACTAGATAAATATAAAATTTATCATAAAATATAATCAACATAAAAAAAATTTAAAAACTTATTTTATATAGTATGATTTATTAATAAAATAATATCTTTTATAAATAAAAAAAAATTAATATATAAACAAAACAGGATCAAAATGATCATCCCCAAATAAGTTTTTAAAAACTTATCCAACTCTATTTATGAATATTTGTCCATGCCTTATTAGTTATTGTATGAAACTGGTCAAATTATTATTTCTACGTTAAATCTTGAAATTCTTAGGTAATTGCACAATCAAATAGATTGTGTGAAAACATTTAAAGAGGTTCAAAGTTTACGGTCTGACTAGGATTCGATTGGTGGGTCAAATCCTAGGTTACCAGCTGAAAAATTAATAGTAATGAAGTATTATAAAAGTAAACCAAAATGCAATGAAAAATTTACAAAAACCTTCAAATTTAGGGGACCGTTTGGGGTGTTGACTTTTAAGAGAGAGGAACAGCAAGACTTGGATCCACTTATATATATTTTTTTCAACAGTTTATACGTATTCATACCTAGCTTGCATAACACCCACCGCCGGAATCTGCGAGGTTTTTACATGTTCTAAATTCCTTTTTAAAAGCCATTGTAGGCGGTTGAGCGGCTATGCTGACTCTCTCTCTCTCTCTCTCTCTCTCTCTCTATATATATATATATATATATATATATATGATTAATTAAAGTGATTATGATAGTTTAGCAGGATAACAATAATTAATAAGCACAATGATCGAACAATGTTTACTTTATATTGTTCAATCCCCTTCACCATTCGTTGCTTTCCCATATATTTATAATCATGAAATTAAATATTATCATTTTCAGATTATACCAATTTTTTTAGAAGTGTCGATAGTTTTAATCCCTATTAATTAGTTGTGACCATGCATAATATTATTCTTTTATCTTTTATCATAAATTAAGTGTCTATTTGGGATTATTTCAAATTCTGAAAAATTAATTATGTTAAAATTAGTATGTTAATTTTGTATTTATTAAATATTATTTAAATATAATTACAAAATACAATTTTTTCTTTTTGTTTTTTTCCCTTTACTCAATTATATATATATATATATTATAAATTAATTAATATTTAACAAAATAATTATATAAAATATTTAAAATTTGACATATGTGTTTTAAATATAATATATGGGAGGATAGAATGGTAATTATGAAACATTAAAAAAAAAAAACACTTTCATATAGGTTTTCTGTAGAGGTTTGCTAAAAACTCTATTTAAGTGTCTTATGCATGGATGGATTATAAGCTAGACTAGGGGGGGCTATAGGCCCCTCCTCTCAAATTTGAGAAAATATTTTTTTCATGTAATATCTGAAGTAGTTTTGTATAAAGAAAAAAACTCTTCAATTAGAGGATAAAAATTAAATTTAGCCCCACAAAATTTGGAAAATAAAATTGTTTACATTTAAGATTTAAGAGCATTATTCTTTATTTCAAAACGTCTCACCGAAGCTTTGAAATGCACCGACAAACAAATCTTAATAATAACAAGACACCATTTTAATTATGAGAATACGTTAAAATGAGGTGGTTAAGTCTTCTGTCCTGATTGTTAGCAGTTAGAACTTAAAAGATAAATTTGATTGTCACGGTAAGAGAGACTTAGTCTGATACTTGTAAACTGACCCAAGATAACCTCTTACCGATCCATTAAAAAAAAAAAAAAATTCTATTTTCATATAGTAAATTAGAGTTCAAGTCTCATATCGCATGCATATACTATTAAAATAATTCTTCCTCCCGATTGATATACCCAAAAAAAGAAAAAGAAAAAAAGACACGACTTTAATCTCATTTTGAGGAAACAAACATTGGACTATACTTTTTGCAATCTCCAATCATATGCACTGCACGTAGCTTCAGATCCACCTAGAAAACTAGCTCTGGTTATAGATTTTAATCCTAGGTGATGAAAGAATTAGATTAATGCATGAATAAAGAAGGGCAAAATGATTGGGTCAGGTGGTGAGGTCAATGAGATCATGAAGTTGTGTTTGTAAGTAAAATTTAAGTATGGTTTAGTTAAAAATAGTATTAAACCAACTTGATTATGAGAGATGTGATTAGCATCATGTTAATTAATTGCTAGTCAAACCAATTTTATATATATATATATATATATATATATATATTGTTATCAACGCAAAGAAGATGTCATCCATGTGGAAATAAGTTAAGGTCAGAATGAAGATAGATTTAAAAAAAAAATAATAAGGTAATCAATCTGATATGAAATTTTCACAACTTTTGCTGCCTTTCTTATAGATAACCCTTGAATCTTTCCATGTTCAAGAGAAATGTTTAACATAACAGTGTTGTTCTCAAAATGTTTGGGAAAGCCATTCATACGGCAACACGTGTTCATCACTTTTATAAAAAAAAAAATACTGAGATCTCAATATTTAGGTTTAACCATGTTTGAAGATTTTCTAAGTTATATATATATTTGTTTTTGGCTCAAAGTATTATTAAGGTATACACTCAACCAAAGTAGTGATTCATTTTATTTTTGTTTTCACAAGTAGTTGGGTAGACAAATTCAATATTCCACAGCTTTAATTTAATAACTCTAAAAATGGCTTCTTCTCACAGAAGTAGTTTACTGAAAAACAAGGGTTTCCTTCTATATATATGAGATTTAAGTTTATAGGTTAGACTAACTGAACTAGTAATGAAATGGGTAGGTGGATTTTTCCCTTGGTTGTTTGAAGTGGCATTGATGGTTTACCAAAATAAAGTTAGATTACTAGCAACAAAACCCATTCTAAATTAGAAAGGTCATGGGAAGAAACTGTTCCAATCCTCAACACCATTTATGATGTAACAGTTGTTTGAGTGGTGAGGAAATAATGTTGGCCCACTTACCAATATTAATTAGTAAGATAATGGAACAAATGAGAGCATGGCATGTCAAAAACAAAACCTTATTTTAACTAGTTGGAGTTGGTTAATTACATTAGTCAATTTTTTTTTATTTATATTCTGTGTAAGCATATACAGAGTAGGAATTCAGTTTAGGAGGATAAATTTTATTCTTAATTTAGATCACATACTTAAGATTTTAAGAAATATAAAAATTTAATATTCATAAATAATATTTTTGATAAATAATTATATTTATTAATATAATGGAGTTTATAAAAAGAAAAATACCAACAAAAATCTATAGACTATATTGAAAAAACTATAAATCCAAAAAAAAAAATTCAACAAGAATTTCATTGAAAGGGTCAAAATGGAATTAAAATAAGGATAAAATGTGAGAATTTTAATTTTAGGGGGAGGGGGTAAATACATAAATTATATTAATATATTAAAGAAAATTGAAATTATATAAAAGAAAATTCATAATAAAAAAAATTGAGGAGGGAAATTGCCTCCTTTGAACCTAAGGTAGCTCCATCCCTGTATGTAACTATAATTTTAATCAAATCAAATGCTATCATAAGAGAAAAATTGATTCGTAAGAAAATCCCAACTCGACTTAGTTCAAACTTTTCCTAAACCAGTCTATCCCAATTCACCCTCGTATTTCTATCCACACATTTTAAGCAACAATTATTAGTATATGTCAAAAAATTTATGTGGTCAAGTGTTATTATGCGTCTCTGTGCAAATAAAATGTCATGTTTTAAAATGTCATGTTTTTAAGTCCTGCTATTAGCATGGGAGTATAAAAAAATGGAGGATTAACTTTTTTTGTGCCAATTTTTGGTATCTTTCAGTAGATTTCAAATTTCATCAATCCAACGATTGGCTAGCTTTCAAAAGAAAGAAAGAAAAAAGGGAAAAAACAGTCTCTTATCTTTTGTTTTATATATACATACATATATATATATATATATGGACTCATCCAAGTAAGTCTGCAATGGACTATACTTTGCCCATTTCAGCACTCAAAATTGGACTGGAGCTGTTAGGATTCTATGTCCCACATCGCCCAGCCTCTCTTTCCCTGTGCAATATATAAGGCTCTCTTCTCCCTCTCCTTAACACTTAGGTTTTAAGGAGTTGGGCTTGGCCTTTTATCATGGTATCAGAGCAAATTTTCGCCTTCTAGGGCTTGTGGCCTTCTATGGGCTTGTGGTCAGGGTGTGTTAGGATTCTATGTCCCACATCGCCCAGCCTCTCCTTCCCTGTGCAATATATAAGGCTCTCTTCTCCCTCTCCCCTAGGTTTTAAGGAGTTGGGCTTGGCCTTTTATCAGGAGCCCATACTTGTGGCACTTTATTTAGTAAGCTAATTCAATTGGACCTTAAATTAAAGTCTACAGATAACTCAATGGTCATACTTGTGGGTCTATATATACCAGTTCATTTAGCCCTCCTAAAAAAAAAGTGTATTATTTTCCATTTTTGTTCTCTATATATATTTTTTATTATCTATTACGGTATCATTTTATTTTAGTCGACAAATATTGATGTATTTTATTATCTATATTTATATCGACTTTGTTTTTTCATTAAACATAATATATGCATGTACATATATCATGTACATGTATAAATTATCTATATATATATATATATATATTGCCACACTCATGAACTACTACCTTATACATAAACTTTATAGAAATGGACAAGTAACACTAAATAAAAAAAATATAAGACATATTTACCCCAAAAAAAAATTAAAAATTTATTTAAGATTAATTGTATAAAAAATAAAGCTTTTTGCTTTTAGCCTTCATATTTGTTTTTTCAAATGTTTAATAATAATAACATAATGAAAAGGAAAAATTCTTTCAAAACCAAATCAATCCAAACCAAACTGAATGCCATATAAATTGGTCTAGTTGGGCTCAAATGAAGCCATTAGGATTTAGGAGTATAATGTTGTTTGTGGGTCATATGCTTGGTAGATGAAATGTCTTAAAAAGTAAAAGAGATTTTTTATTTTGATTATTCCATAAGGTATTTATAAATTGATTAGTATATATTTAGTTCATGAAAAAAAATTCAAATTAATAATTTCTTTCAATTTGTGAAATTTTCAAATTTGAAAAATGAGTGTGATTTTAATTTTTTTAATCTTTTTTTTCTTGTGAAAAAATGACTTTTGAAGCAGTATAGAGAGAAAAAAATCGAATTTACGTCAATTATGTGAGGAGTGGGTAGTTGCACTGCTTCTACATGTCAAATTTTAATTCAATAATACTAAATGTCACAAATTTTAGTACCAAATTTTACATCCAAATAATGTGGTATAAGATTATAAATAATATTTTATATCGCACTACTTTCATCCCATCTCTCTTACAAGGAATGAAATTTATCATCATGGGGTCTATCAGTGGGTCTCACTCGTTGTAAGAGAGGTGAGATGAAAATGATGGGACATATAACATTATTGTAATATTATTAGTGATGTATTAACATATCATTTAATGATCTATTAATGATTCATTACCACATCATTTTTTAATAAGCATTACCATGATTTTTTTTTTTTTTAAGTTTTTTGAAGGAAATAGATAATAGGCCTCTAAATGAATTGAATCAAGGTAATCTAAATAGGTTTTGTTAAAAGAATTATTAAATTAGATTGGATATGAAAATCCATCGAATCTATGAATTTTTAATCTAAATACAAATTTAGTAATTATCAAATCGATCCGATAAATTTTACTGTAAATTATATATATATATATATATATAATATTATGTTATAATGAAATACGTAAAATTTGAAATACATAAATTTCAATTCAACTCAATTTATAAAGCTTATATAATTTAAGATTCATTACATTATACAAATTTAAATAATATATTCTTTTAATATAATATAATTTTTATAAATAATTTTATAACATAATGTACATGTTATATATCATCGGATCAAATTAACTTAATCCATAAAATAGAGTATTTATCAAATTCAATCAAATTATCATATCACTTCATACTATATCTGATTAAACATATCAAATTCAGATCAAAATTTGATACATCAACAACTCTAAATTAGAGAATTCCAAGGAATGGTCAAGTGGATGATTGACAGCAACTAAAAGACTTGATTTTCAAAATCGTTAAGTTGAAACTTAACAGATATCATATTTTTTAAAAATCAATTCTTCCAAGGAATGGTCAAGTTGATGATTGACAACAATTAAAGAACTTATTTTTTAAGTTCGATAAGTCAAAATTTAATAAATGTCATTTTCTTAGAATTAATTCAAACAAAATATTATGAGATACTGTTTTAATTTTAATCAAACTTCTACTAATAAACAATGAAATTGAAATTAGTTGAACCAAAAAATCAAACACTTAGTTATTAAAAAAAAAAAAAACCTTCTAATATTAGGGGCCGTCTAGACTTGGCGTCCAAACAATTTCTGAAACACTACTTAATTATTTGCACCACTATCTTCCTACATGGATGAGTACTCTAAAGTATCATCCTTAAGATTCACCACTGTGCAATCTGTGAGTAGTGTCAAAAGTGATAACGTACTTGGCATTCTTACAATAATGTACGGATGAAAGTAGTTAGTTATTAAATGTATTTATTATTCCGATAATATTTTAAAAATAAATTATACTCATTTGTTTTAAAACTTATAATAATTATATTAATATTTTTTTAATTTTTTAAAATTATACTAATTTTTTTTTTAAATATACAGATACTTCTTTCCTATCAATTTTTTTTTTTTAAATGATAAAATTATCTATTTTATTTATTTATTTTATATTTTTTTAATTTTAACCAATTTTTTTCTAACTTATTTTTATTTTTATTTTAAAAGATTTTTAAGATAAATAACTTATTTTTATTTTATATAAAAATAAATTAAAGATTTTTATCAATATTTATTTAAAAAATGAAAAAAATAGTAAAAAAAATTTAAAAAAATTATGAAAAAATAATTTTATAATTTTAAAGAAAACAATTGGTAAGAAAAAGATATCTGTATATTATTATGTTAGATAGAAAAAATCAGTGTAATTTTAGAAATATAAAAAAATGTCAGTATAATTATTATAAACTTCGAAATTACTCATATTTTAAGGCAAATACTTACCTCTAAACCCATCACAATAAATTTTCTCTTATTCAAGTATGTATTTTAACCACATTTTATTAGATATATGATAGATAATATATGTGTTTATTAAAATTAAACAATTACATGATATACGTACATATAAAGCACATTAAAATGATAACTGATCCATGAAGATAGTGTTTTACATTTTAAAAGTCTATTTCAAATTTATATTTTAAGTGATATGATAATGACATAATAAAATTTTATTATGATATATTAATTATATGACTTAATATACTATTAAGTATGTAATTTTATTTGAGATGGAATATTTGGAATAAATATTTTTGGAAAGACAGCGGTAAAATTTAAAAGTTCATAACTTACAAGTTACATCTCACTGTTTAGCAAAAAATGGTATTCACTAAGTGGGTCTACAGTGGTAGGTCATAATTCCGAGAAGGAGGTATGAAAATGATGGACTCTGAAACGCATTTATATCGGTTGACCCTACTACGCGTATATATACAAACACACGCACATCGACGTATATCATTCTGTAAGACACAGACGTATACCATTCTCCTCCTTTTCAGCTTCTCTTCTGTATTGCATAACGTGCATGAAGATGGACGGGCACGCAAGCAATAATGAGTTGGAGCCGCCGGATGGCGAGTGGTGGGCGGAGAGATGGGTACGGAGAGTGAGAAAGATGGGACAGTGGGCGGAGCGATGGGTACGGAGAGTGGGAAAGAATGTAAAGGCGGTGAAGGAGGAGGCGACGGAGCTGGCTAAGAAAGAACCACAAAAACTGATTATTCACTGAAAGTGGGCATGGCTCTGACCGTAGTAACATTGCTTTATCTGTTGGCACCACTGTTTGATGGAATGGGTCAAAACTACACGTGGGCCGTCCTAACCGTCATCCTCGTGCTCGAGTTAACCGCTGGTACATATCATCTTCGTAATTATATTTAGTTTTTACACAGAAATCTCAGGGCTTTGTAACTTTAATTTCTCATCTTAACTAAGATCGGGGCAAGAAGGCATTTTACAAATTAAGAGCTTAAATGCAGTTTTAGTGTCTCAATATGTCAGAGTCCTCAAATTTAATTTGAGACAATCTACTATACAAGTCTTCTATTGTTATAGATATGTAAAGATTAGATATATATAATCTTCCGTGTAAGCGGAGAGGCGATTTTCATGCAGATATAAAGGGTTATCCTATGGCTTGCAGGACCTTCCGTGCCTCAAACTCATGTCCTTAATGTCACACAATACATACAAATATGTATATATACACACATGTTAGATATAAATAATTGCTCTAAATCTTTAAGCTTAAGTTGTTAATCTTCATACCCTTCCTTAGCCATGCAAACAAAATAGTCTCAATCACACAGCAGGGAGAAACAAATGTAGATGGAGACAGTTGAGTCTAAGACCTCCTATAAACAAGTCTCCAACATCATGTTAGATAAATTAAAAAAATTGAATCTAACATTAATACATATCAAACTATCAAAGTACTCTTATAAATTTATAATATATGAGTTTAAATTCAATGAGGTTTATCTGAATCATCCACTATCTTATTTATCCTTAAAAAATTTATCAATGTGAAATGGTAGAATTATAATATAACTGGTCTTTTCCACCTCTATTACAATCGTATATGATGAATTTTGTTTTGCTTTTCAAAAGTTTTGTTTGGAAAATTTTTTTGGCTACTTATTTTCTTTTTTCCTTTTTTAAATCACTACACATTGAAGAGAAAAACAAAAACAAATCTTGAGAAAATAACCACAAAAACTTTTAAATATTTTATTTCATTTAAAATTAAATTTAAATACCTGCTAGCCACTCCTTTTTCCTATCTAAACCATTCTTTTAATCTTGTATTATTCTCATTTTAATATTAATTATTCAATGTGATGGCAATTTCATACTTGATTCAGAAATATACGTTCAGCACATCATCCATTTTGTTAAACCAACGGAGCCAAGGATGCTGGAATCATGGATACTAAAACGCATGGAATGAATGATGGATATTAGTTGATGAGTTATGACCATGGAAAAAAAATTCAAGAGAAGCGTTTTTTTTTTGTAAAATAATAAAAAAAAAAAAGAGCACCTCTTGTGAAAAAGTGTAAGAGAATCATTTTTCATTAAAAAAGCAGGGGAAAGGGAAGGGCAGAGCAACTATTGTGTGTTTTACTATGTATCAAACTTTAATTAAAAAATGATGAAGTGGTACATGTTAACTGAGGTTTTTGGATGAACCGTATTGAATTTGAACTCATAGTATATGCATAGTCATCTGTGAAAGTTACTCTTATTTGGTCTTTTATGTGAAGAAACTCGTATGGAAACCAATTTACAAGAATGCATTATGTGAATTTAAGTTGTATAGTTGATGCCAGATCATGAATTAGGCCTTTTCAAATTGTTAGACCTATGAAACTCAATCTCTTACAATATATGTATGCATGATTGTATGTTAGCATCACTTGTTTTAAATTTCGATAATGCTTCTAGTATATCTAAGGTATCTTTGTATTCAATTTTGATTCTTCAAACAATTTAGTGTTTTTATTTAACACACACACACACACACACACACGGAGGTAGAAGCTAAGTAACCCTTCATCAATAAGGGACAAAGAGAGAGCACATGGATATGAACACTCAAAAGATAGCTACAAAGTCACAAGTTGAACACTTCATGAGCTAAACATGCAACCTTAGCGCCATAATTGATGTTCTTATGAAAATTCCTCTTGTCCTTGATCTCTTGTCAACTTCCACTTTAATCCTCAGAATTTAGGTAGCCTCCCCTCTTTCCATGTTATCGGTGATTGTCCTACTTTTGCATCACTTTTCTTTGCTGCTGCGGGGGAGGTTTTTCCCCTGGTGTTCCTTGAGTTGTCTGATGAGTTGGGGTCATTTGGGTGTTTGCTTTGTTTTCTTGGTGGTCCTGGGCTTGGTTGGCTGCTTTAGTTGCTCAGTTTGCTGTTCTTTTTTCCTTTGCCAGCATCCTTTTCGGTTGGTTTTTGTTATTGCTATGTTTTGGCTGTTTTCAGCTGTTCCTGTGTTGTTTTTCTGTTTCTCTATTGCTGTTTTGTTGGGAGCTTTGGTTCCTCTGTCTAGCCTTGTTTTGTTCCTTTGTTTTTTGATGGCCCCTGCGGTATGACCTTTGATATTTGTGTAGTTTTTTTTTTTTTTTAATTCATAGAAAATTTACTGCACCAAAAAATATATATGAAAAGGCATAATCTGAGGCAAATTAGGTGATGCATGTGCGCACACACACTTTGTACTGATTTTTAATTTGGATCATGTCCTGCAGTGATGCTTAATGCTTAGAAATACTGACTGCAGAAGACTAAATATCTCATGTAAATGTGTTATGCAATGGACACTGAAGGATGCATGGTGTTATTAACTAACGGTGTTGTGCCTATAATAAAAAGGATGTTATTAACTAATGGTGTGGATTCAGGTGCCACATTGTATAAAGGAATCAACAGGGGACTGGGCACATTGTTGGCCTTATGTTTGGCATTTCTCATTCAGATCATTTCTCACCATGTCAGCCACATTGGTCGTGCAATCTGTATTAGTTTGTCGATTTTCCTTATTGGTATGTATCACGAATCCCATTTTCATATTCTTCTTGTTTTGTATCATTTTGCTTCTAAATTTCCATACAATCAAAGATCAGTTCAAACTACTGTTATCACAATTCTCATTTTAATTTCTTTTTCGAGTTAGTTAATAGGTTGAATACTGAAGGTAGCCCATACATTTTCAAATAAAAAGTTGTCATTTCAATGTTGATTTCTGTTCATATTTGCAATCTGTCTAGTGAGCTACAATTGTTATTCCATTAGTCATTACCCATGCCAAAAGTTAGGCTGATTTGTAAGCTTCCGTTATTGATCTAGATATTTGTATTAAATCGATGGCATATACACTATAACAACAGGTGTATCACGTATGCACATATTGAATTCATTTGTTAACCTGCATTACTAAAATATGACATAAATAGACAAGCTTGCCTGTTAACAGGCTGATCTTCAACAGAAAACATGATCAAGAAGAGAAGATTGTCAATGTTGTTTTATGGGGTTAATGGTAATGAAGGTAGTCTCTTATTATTATTGAATTACTGCATAATATGCGGTAATTAAAGAAGGTCAACTAAACTATGCTGCAGAAAATGAGTTTCAAGAAACAATAAATCAAATAATATAAAATGAATGAATATAGAAAATTACTTTGGCTTAAAATTTTCACAGTTAGCAGAATATGGATTGGTTGGGATGGCCAACTCATGAATATATATGAATGTGATTGCTGTCTGATCAGCCTATTTCTTGTCAAGTAGAAATCTTAAATTCCTCTCATAATTTTGTTGCTACCTTTGTTTATGGGGAGAATGACATACTGGTAGAAGGGGGTTTTGGAGAGAAGTGAACCAGGTTGCAGGATTGATTAACCACCAACCTTAGTTGGTGATGGGGGACTTCTATGTGGCGAGGTACCTTTCTAAAATAAGAGGCCAAGAATTGACTGGAATGCTGTGGCATAATTCAATGAGTGCCAAGCCAAATGATAAGAGCATCTGACTTGTAGGGGGTTTCATTATACATGCAATAATAAGAGAGAAGGAAGTTGTAATGATTAGAGCAAGTTAGATATAATCTTATTCAAGGATGCTTGGTTGCAAAAGTATACAGAAACTGAAGATTGGTTTGCTACCCTGGCTTGTCAGATCACACAGCAGGAATTTGCACTATACATACTTATATGAGAAACCACAAAAAGCCTTTCATTTTTTTAACTATTGGATGAAACATAAGGAGTTCATCCCACTGTTGTAGAGTTCTTGGTAGGAAGGAGTGTAGGGTAGTCCTATGTTCAGATTTAGCACCAAATTGAAAAGGCTTAAAACCCTGGTTGGATTTTAGCACCGAATTTTATAGTAATATTACTAATATGAACTCATGAAGCAAGGTTAAATTGGGTGCTATTCAAGCTTTTGCTTATCAGGACCACTGTAATCCTGATCTGATTAAGCTAGAAAAAAGAGCCCACTGTGGCCTATTCAGAACTAAGTGCTGCAGAAAAGTCTTTTTTTAGGGAAAAAGCTAGAGTCCAGTAGGTTAAACAAGATGATCAAAATATAAGATCTTTTCATAAGAAGGTCAATGGGAACAGGCATAGAACCAAAATTCTGAGCATTCTGCACAGTATAGGAAGTTAGAGGATCCTGAGGAAATCAAGCACAAAGCTGTGACTCCACTTGGAGGAACTAACCAAATAACTGTGTCAATTGGGAGCTTAGTCTAAGCCTTGGAACTGACTCTCTCATTTTTCAGAAATAGTAAATCTAGTTTTGTAATGGAGTGGGGCTTATCAGTTTGGGTTTTGGATTGACTCAATTATGTATGGGTGTGGCTTGATGTTTTTGGTATGTGGAATACCAGTTTCTTTGTCTGGTGGATTCTTTAAGTTGGTGCTCTGCTATCTGTCTGAGTATACTGCTGCAAGTGTTTGCATCTGATGTGTTCTCTTTAGTAGGCGGGTCTGGATCATTTGTAGGCTGTTGTTTGTGTTGCTGCTGTTTTATTTTGCTTTATCTGTTGTGTTGTTGTAGGTTTTTTTGGGTTTCTTCTCCGCCTTCTGGCTGAGATTGCTGCTGCAAGTATGTGTTTCTGGTGTTTTTCTGCAGCAGCCGGGTATGGTTCATGTCACCTTTTGTGTTGTGTGGCTGTATGTGTTGCCTGGTATAGGCTGTATGTTGCAGTCAAGTCTGCTTTGTTGCTTGTTGAGCTTGTATGGGGTTTGCCCTTTCTTTTTGGTTAATTGAATAATAATTTACTTACCAAAAAAAAAAATCACAGTTGTACAATATGTTTCACAAAGGAAATTAAAATTTGTGCAATTCACTTGATCTATTCCAGCAAGGCCAAACTTAGCATAAGGGAATTACAAAAAAAGAAAAAAAAAATCAAAGGTGGTATATTGATTATTTTGAAAGTTTGGCAGGTTCATTTACAACGTATGCAAGGTTCATCCCCTCATTCAAGAAGAATTATGACTATGCAGTAATTGTATTTCTTATCACATTTAATGTGATAACAGTGGGGACTTACCATGCCCATAGTGCGTTCCACGCGATAACTGAACGGCTTTACACCATTGCCATTGGATGCGGCATAGCCCTCATCACAAGCCTCTTTATTCTTCCCAATTGGTCAGGCGAATACCTTCACAAGTCCATCATTTCCAAATTTGAAGAGTTAGCCAAATTGTTACAAGGTATGCTAGATTTTTTTATTTAATCTTGTCCTAATTTTTATTTTTGTTAGTTTTGTAGTCATACAAAGTCTAGAAAAGAAAATTTCCTTTGCAGTGTTAGGATAATTTAATTTAGTGATTAATGATTCTATAGTAACTCTATGAAACTATGTCAAATTGGTGACACTTGAACTCGAAGAACAAAATGGCAAAATAGCACTGAACAAATGTTTCACAACTCTCATTCTACAGTTTTGACTCCATTAGCATGTCATTTCAATCCATCACACTTCCTGTTTTTTCATTGTTTATTTCTCTATATATGTATTTTAATTTAATTATGATTTAGAAAGAAGAAATTTCATGTGGTGTCAAAAGAGTATATGCTTCTTTTCTTTGTTTCTTCAAAAAATATTTTATAGAGGAAATGGTGTGAAATATATTGGGATTTATAAAGTCCAGAGCAGAACATCCTGCCACCATGGTAAGAAACAATTCTCTCTCATTTTAAAGAGGAAAAGTATAACTACTGCAAGTCAATATCAGAATCTAAAAATTCCAAAGCCAGATCAAATTAGAGTTGACACTAGACACAAATAGACCTTAGATACTGACCCTCTCACCTAGTTTAACGAAGGTTTGGGTTGGCATGAAATAAGGAGCTAAAGCCATTACTCATCATCAAGGTCCCTATCCATAGTTCCATAACCATCAGCCCTCATATCTGCTCAATTTTTTGTAACCAAAACCTGCTAATCCACTCGAATTTTATAATTTGGTTGGTTAGCCCAGTCCCAATCTGATCCGATTGAGTATGCCTCACCAACCAAATAGAAAAAAGAAAAAAAATTACCAAAAAAAAAAGAAAGAGAGTACGTTGTATTCCTTGCATGAATCTGATTCCATCTAGTTCCATATATTGAAGGATCAGTCTCATGGTATGAGAGATTACAACTTTTCTTATTCTTTTTTCTATGTGATTTTGTACCTTTATTTTTCTCACGCTTTTGAAATTTTATGGCTCTGAAGTCTACAGTGTTGGATGTCTAAACCAGAGGTCCCTGCTAAGGTCATAATACTCAGGTATTAACCCTGAAATTCATCAATGGATCTTTCAATTTCTTTGAATTCGTACTGAAATTGGCCAAAGTCTTGAAATAACCAACTTTGTAATGAATCCATTCAAAAATTTTAATTAGTGAACCATTCCTGTTTGTTTTAAAGTCAACTTACCCATTCATCTCCTTGACTCCCCCCCCCCCCCCCCCTCTTTTTTCTTCATAACATTCATGTGTGTGTGTGTGTGTTTTGGTGGGATAGGGGTGAAAACTTCATTATAAAGACTCCAACACAAACTATTCTTTTGCATTCACAACTGACAGCAAGAAAGCTCACTAGCAGTTAGTCTCCAGATCTAGAAGTTAAGAAATTTTCACAACGAGGATGTCCTGAATGACAGTTTCCCAAGAGAATCAATTATAACAGTATATCAAACCTTGCAGAATGTGTAGATGGATATTTCCAAGAACTTGATGATGAAGATACAAGTAGATCGCCCAACAATTATCTTCCAGACAATAACTTAGAAAAAGTTTGGCAGTGCATATCCATGGAGGATCCGTGGGTACGTCTTATTATTTCCACTTCTACAATTCATCAGTTAGACATCTAAATGAATTCAAAATAACTGTAAGCAGTAAGCTATGCTTTGCTTGAGTATTTCTGACGATGCTGATTGAAACAGGCTAAATTCACAAGTTGGGAGCCTCGCCATTCAAGATATTGCTATCCAAGTAGGCAATATGTGCATCTAGGAGTTGTTCTTCGACATCTAGGATACACGTCTGTTGCTCTCCGTGGTTGTCTAGAATCTCACATTCAGGTATTCAGTGTCCTAGATTTTCTAATGAGACTCCATATTTTCTTTTCTCTTTTTAATCTTCTTGGCAACCAAATTGAGCAAAAGAAAAAAATAGAACATGTGCATCTTGCGTAGTTTAATTTCTTATGTATTTAGTTAAACTAGCTGCTTTACTTTTCACTTTTTTTTGGGTCGCATAAAAGAAGGGAGAACAGAAAGTTGGATTCTTACTAAAATCTTTTAATCAGAAGGTTATTAGATTCCAGAATTTCTTTTATTTTAATTTCTCAGCAACTATATGAATATTCTTTTTCAATATATATATATATATATATATATATATATATATATTCTATTTATTTCTT
Organism: Nyssa sinensis; assembly: GCA_008638375.1. Taxonomy (NCBI): domain Eukaryota; kingdom Viridiplantae; phylum Streptophyta; class Magnoliopsida; order Cornales; family Nyssaceae; genus Nyssa; species Nyssa sinensis. The sequence goes on from CM018049.1 coordinate 42,895,712, forward strand.
TTCTTCTATCCTAGCTAGAAGCTGCTTTGTGTAAATCTGCAGCCATAGAAACCCACAACAACACTATGTTAGCATGGTGGTCAGATGTAACTAGCAGAAATCAATATGGTGCCACAGAGAGCAATATTCAGGACCCAAAGAAATGTTTTCTAGACTCTTTTTCTAGAACAATGTAGTAGCCCTACTTAAAAAATCTTCTGTTGTAAGATGATCCTGCAGCAGAATTACTACTACTACACACACACACACACAAGAAATACATGGATCATAAGTTGCCATATTTAGTGTCATCCAGGTTTATCTTTCGTAAAAACCAGGAGACAGTAAAATGATTAAATACCTCTAGTTAACCAAATCTGATCCTTGTTAAAACAGAATGATAAAATTGATGATTAGATAGTTCTCATTGTAGTGATGGTTAAGCTGTTTTGATTTCTATTGAAAGAGAAAACAGATATCATTGGTGGGGCAGGGTAAATCATGGGTACAATCTCCATGAATGGAGAAATGGCATTTACAGACTTGCTTTGGTTTTCAATACATAGAGGTCATCTTCTCATCATCTTATATTATAAAATAAATAAATAAATTGTCAAGTTTGCATTACAAAACTCTGACATCATACTAAAGGTTGCCAAGTTTGCATTTTTTTTTTTTCACACTTCCTTTCATTTTTTGACCCATAGATCATATACAGTTTAGTAAACCACGTCTGGTGTTTCTCGGCACTAATCGAAATAAGTTTTAGTTCAAAAAATTTCGATTTGGTTCTGAAGTTAATTGCAATGGTTTGATTTGCTGGCGTTTCAGGCTCCTCAGTCTATTCGAGCTGTGTTTAGGGAACCATGCAAGCTTGTTGCCAAAGAGCTGATAAAAGTTCTAGTGGAACTTGCAGAAACCATAAAAAATCATCATCAATTTTCACCCCACATTTCAGATCACCTCCATGAAGCTTTGGAAGAACTTGATGCTGCCATTAAGGCCCAACCTCTGCTTTTCCTCACTTCGACTCTAATCCAGAAAAACGGATCAGGCAAGCCCACGGATTTGTTTGGATGGCAAGCCAAGACGCCCGAGCATCTTAAAGATGTAGATGGGAAGATTATCAGTAGAACAACGAGTAGGAATGTGATTGCATGTCTTGAATTTTCCGAGGCACTTCCATTTGCTGCTTTTGTTTCGCTGCTAGTGGAGATGGTGGCACGACTTGCCCATGTAATAGAAGCAGTGGAAGAGTTGGGAAAGTTCGCACATTTTAAAGAGTTTCATGAAAAAGACATTGAAATCATGGTTACAAGTGAGAGTGTCAATCCCAGTGAAACTGGGAAGGATCCCAGAGATTCACAGAAATTGCCAATCAAAGTGCAGTGTCCGGTAACTGAGATTAAGAGTAGTACTGCTTCTACTTCAGAAATCTGAATAAGTTTTGTTAGGGTTTTCACTTGTATAGATGTTGTTGCTCAGGTAGTTATGAACAAGAAGTTCCAATGTGCTAGTGGTGGATTGTGGAGATCAAAAGTCCCTTCAGGGCTTTAAATTTTGCTTTTTTTAGAATGAAGCCCTTGATGTTTCAATAATATTGTTGTATCCATGCAGAAGACAATAATATATATATACCATATTATATATACATATATTGTATAATAAGCAGAAGTGTAATTTTCCCAGTTATTAAGACCTGCCAACCAAGGCTGACCTTATCGAAGTTTCCATTCAGAGAGTTTGTGTGAAATCAAATATTTTTTCCAATATATTCTGTAATCATTCAATTGTTTCTCATATAACAACCATAATATGGCTGATCAAAAGAGATGAATGATAATGTTTTTTTTTCTGAACAAGGAAAGAACTGTACGTCTGCTCAAAACTAAAGAAAGCAATGAATATATAAATATTGAAGGGTAATTAAGCATTCCATGGAACACGGTCTAAAGTATAATGACCAAGCCTTCCAGTACGATACAGATTAAGTAGCTTAGTAGCAACTTTATTATGAGTATCATCAACTGATGCCATAGTCACATGTAAAGCTTTCTGCAAGGTTGAGAGTTGTGCTTCAATCAGCCATGCCAAATCATTTTCATCTTCCAGATTACCACCAAAAGATGAAGCCACCTCAAAGAGTGTTCGACGAACATCTTGCACGATGAAGTCCTGCATGAACAATTATGTATGTCATTTTCAGATGAAGAAGAAAAAAAGAGGGGCTGCAATTTGAACCTTTTTTTCCCTGTAGATGAAAACATAAACACCAGCAGATAACAATGACGCAATGTAACACTACTGAGATTTTGGCTATAATATACCACACTTCCCTCCCTTGAAAAGTGTGGCCTTTCTCTGGCTAAAGCACAATAATATTTTTTTTCTCTTTTGCTAGACACTAGTGTTTAATTATTTGCACTTTTGATCAATTGATCAGATAATATTGCTTTGGAGCTCACAACAGGGCAGCAGAAAAAGGTCCTCTAAGGGTGCTTCTAACCGTTCAGATGGCTTTAGTAATACAACTCAACTCAACTCAACTCAACTCAATAAACTCTTACCCCAACTATTTGGGGTCTGCTACATTCTACTCTATTTAAAACCACTCTCTCAATTAGACCACTCATTATCAAATAATTTTTTACTATCTGTAACAAAGTTAGTTTTGGTTACTCCCGCCCCCTAGCACGTCCAGTAATGATAATGTTGATTTATGTTATAATTGAAATGTTCATACCTGTGTGTGATCTGTGGGATATTTCCTCTTTTGTCTCTTGTCCAACTCACAGCCAGCAGAGTTCAATGCACCAGAGCACTCTGCTTTAAGACCGACTGGGAATCTGTCATCTTCAATTGTAGACAACTTTCTGTAATCTTCAATTGTAGACAACTTAGCCCATTTTTTGTACTCACCAGTTAAGTTGAGAACAGCCAAAAAATATCGGGCAAGTTCTGTTTCCCCAATGAAACAGTCGCTAATAGCTCCTGTATTTGAAAATGGAAATCTGAGCAGAGATTGCTGAAAAAATCTACATCTCTGAATCATCTCACACCTCCCATATATGACACTTTATGGGAGAGACTAAGGCTGCTTGCCTGAGTAACCCTAACTGAGTCGAAGCAGCAACTGGCAAAATAATTGTGAGAAAGGATGGGATAAAATATTAGGTATAATTATACCTGTCAAAGCTAGTTTGGAGCACACCTCAATATCAAGAATCTCCGGAGGCAAAATGCCAGGAGTGTCCAAGACATAAATATTGGGATGGCTAGCAATCTGAAAAATGAAATATAACTTATAATATAATTTTCACAAATATAAAGAAAACATACAGACAAGGGCAAAAGAAAAGAAAAAAACATGCGCACTGCATAACTGCTATTATCCCTGATGCCCGTTTTGTTGCTGGAAGCTGGAAGAAACCACAAGAAACTTTGGAATCCTACAACTACCAATCCAATCCCAGGTAAAGGTACTATTCCAAATTTTTGACTCCCTTCGTCTTCTTGGCAACCAAATGAAGTGTCATAAGAAATAATAAACACAAATTACGAATACCTAAATTTTGATTCAGCCAATCACAAAAGATTTTTTTTTTTTTTGAAAAAAATGGTGGTATTTGAATGAAACTAGTGATGATTTCAGAAGGGTATCTACATTCTAACCATAAACTCCAAGAAAATAAATATGTAAATAAAGGAAGGCTACACACCTTAAAGCTGCTGATATCCTTCGTCTCCCCTGGCTGTGCACTCACTGATGCATGCTTCAACTTTCCCTTCTCTTAAAATAAATAAATGTCTCACAAAGTTAGAACCCATCATGAACATGTAACTTCTAGACCAAAGAAAAAACAGAACCATGGCACTAAAATTTAGATTAAATGCCTTAGATATCCAAAAACCTTTATAGCTAATGAGATTGAGAAAGTTGAAGTACCTGCAGCACTGATTCGACCAATTTGATGCAAAGAGTTGGCAAGGGCTGACTTACCAACATTAGGAATCCCAACTAGCATTATTGTTGTGGTATAATTAGAATGACCAGCCTTCTTCAATTCTCTAACTCTGGCTTGTAGAAAGTTCAGGAACTATTGGATGTGAACTCACAATCAAATAATGCAAAATTTAATAAAGCAAGTGAAGATAATGAGAAGCAGTTAAAAAAGAATGAGATCTTCTGCCTTGCAGATAAGATAAATCATTGGTGCACCCATCAAACAAATGTGAAGTTCAGTTAAGAGTTAGACATACAAGGATTAACTCTGATCATTAGCAGGTCTGCCTTAATTCAAACACAAACATGAAAAACATGACCAAGTAAATTTACAACATACTTAATTCATAACTATATAGGGATTGTTTGGATGCTGTATGGAAGTGGAAGCATGGTATAGTGTTCCCCATATTGGTTGAATGCATAAATCCATCTTTTAGAATAGAAGCACAGATGGTTCCCTGGACACATACATAAAGGAAGCCCAACAAGAATGATAGATCACAGAGAAAAATTGAAACAATGTGATTTGATATAGTTTAGAAATGAATACCATACATGCAACAGAAAGAGACTCATTTTAAATGCCATGAGAAAAAAGAAAGGACTCAAAATGACACCATACATAAAACCCAATGAAATTGCTGTAAGCAGTTCAAATGCCCCTCTAATGAATGCAGTGTGAAAAAAATTACCATAATTACCTCCTTGATATTATCCTTATTATGGGAATTGACTCCATAAGATATGCAGTTTTGTTGCTCAAAATACATCATCCATTCCTATAAGTGAACGAAATATGATAGGATTATACAAAGAATACAGAAAGTGAAAATTAAAATAAATCAGAACCAAATGAATATAAAATATAACTGGTAAAGAAAAATATATCTTTCCTCAAAACAACATTGGCACCCAGGCATAAACGTAACACGAAATTGCATATCTTATTCCAAAACTATAAATGGCTCTAGCAATAGATGACATGGCATCAACCCCCCTCTTGATAGGTAGTGTAGAGCCTGATAATATTGTAGACCCGACCACACATCTCGCAAATTCAACTTCTCAGTAAGTTGGCAGTGCAGGGGGCCAACACCCGCTGCCTGTAAAGTAAGGGTTCATGGGCGAATTTTTGCAAGGATATTTTGTTAATTTATACTTGCAACCAGTAGCCCTAATTATGTTTTATTTGAGTGCTGCGATCGATGTACTTGTAACTACTTCTGCCTTAGAGCATAGTAAAAATCTCAACAACTCCGTGGATGTAACCCTAGTTTGGGGTGAACCATGTATATATAGTGTTCTTGTATATGTTCTTGAATCTATATTTCTTTCTCATTTTTCCCTCTCTCATAAATCCTGAATAGGCCTTTTCCCTAACACCAGTTCCCCACAGGGGGTCGATCCTATGATTGCTCCACCAGAAAACCAACGCATGAACTGCCTTGGCTATGGACCTTGGCATGGGAAGTAAGAACACAGGTGTTAGCATCCACAATCCTACAACCTTGATGCTTTCTCAAAACCACTTCCAAGTGCATGAACCTAACACGTTGATACTTGCATGAGGTCAGAAGCAAGGTTTAGTGAGTTTAGCGTGCGTCAGTGATGTGAATTTAGATAATTTCCTTCTTTAATAAGTAAAACCCCAGTTTTGGTGCCAACCATTGTTATGTGGGGCAGGTAATACTTATCTTTTCTTCCTAATTTCTTCTGGGAAACCTTTTTTGTCTTTGAAAATACTGCAGTAACTTCCCATTTGTTGTACCCGAGTGTGGTTATAAAGAAGCCAAAGAAGCAGTGTCAATTATTGCCAATCAATCACCTTTAGCATCTTCTGAATTGGAGTGGATCATGGGTAAAACAGTTATGGAGAGAAATGGGTTATAATGGAATTAAAAAGACTTCCTTGCCCATAGTTGTTGCATGTGTCGCTCACATGTGGCTTTTCCATCTAGAATAGACGGGAGGATTAAATTGGAAAGAGGCCAAAACTGTGAGGACAACATTGCAACAATTAAAAGAATATGAACTAAAATAGGGTGCAAACTACAAGGGTGAAAAGTGTAATTCACCCATTAATAAATAATAGAATTATTTGTTATGCACTATGTGGAACCAAGTTAGTTTTTAAAAAAATTATTAACTATTAATGCTATTAACTTATTAACTATCAATTATTAGACAGTAAACTCTATCACATTATCCACAAAAGTTTGGCCATTTTTCTTGTAGTCCGTATAACCAAAACTTTTTTTTTTGATAAATTCATGTATATGTGATAATTTTAAATAAGAGAAATCCTTCTTGTTCCTTTTTTCTTCTTCTTTTACTCATACACAAATCAAATCATGCTTGAAAAAATTATGAGCTCTTTAACAACTCAAACTCTCTTGATTAGTATATTATGTGCCATTCTTGGTAGAAAAAAATAAATTCTAAATTCCAAGAAATAGTGCTATCCGTCTAAACTAAACGAGGATATTGTAATCATGGTATAATCAGAATAAGTGCTTCCTTTAGTTGTACTAATTCTAGCAAAATGAAAATTCTCAATGGATTAATTTCAAGTAACTTAATTGCACATAGCACATACTAGGCATGTATGCTTGACATGAACCCAATATTAACTAAAAGCAAATTTGAGCTGACAACTAATTGATTTATAGCTCATGCCCAACTAATTTGTACCTTTTCCCATTAATAAGGTCTATAAAATTCTGCAACACTATAATTTTTACTCTAGAAAAATTAACATGCCATATTTTTCTACTCAATTATTCACTTCAAGAATTTCAAAAGTGATTATCAGATGTATGACTGAATTAGACATTCAACCTTAAAAAAACAACAGAGAATTTGGGGAAAAACAGCCACCTTCATTTGTGAGCGATTTGCAAGGTCCATTTTGTTCAGGACTATGATGCGCCTGAAGGAAGATGGAAAATTTCTCAGGTGCTCATATTCTGACGACAATGGAATCTGAAAGGAACAAAAATTATGATAAATTAAAAAAATAAATAAAGAATGTAATTAATTATACTGTGCTCCCGCCCATCACTAAACTATATATACTGACATATTTGTGTGTATCTATATATTTATGTGTATAGGTATAAATACACACATACATATGTATATGTGGGTGTATACATGCACATAACCTACCCACTTCAAGGAGACATTAGCAAGGTTTGTGTATTCATAGACAATTATGCCCGTTGTTTTCTGTTCCTTCAGTTATGAAGTGGCCGCTTCACAGTGACGTTAGGAAGGCCCCCCGCAATATTAAGACAACTATATCAATGTATGTTTGTAACTTGTTCTTCCAATTATGTGTTTTTGCAAGCAAAATCATATCTGAACTTCAACCCCCATCCTTTCTCCAGTATTTAAACATCCATGAAAGACCATGAATTGAAAACACACAATGAATTCTCCAAAATCAGATGACAAGATAGGAAATCTTGCACAAAAGAAGCACAATCAGAGTGACTCGGACATTTCATCAAACAACTGGTTGGTCATATTTCAAACCAAAAACAACGAAAGCCTAAAAAAAGAAGGTAAAACAAAATTGAGCATATTGGGTACCCTCGCATCTCTGACTTCAACAACCAGATCAACCAATGGAATTCGTTCCACGATAGCGCGAGACGCAGCGGCCATGTGAGGAGTATTCCAGGTTGAGCCTTTGTTTCCCGCCACTTTCCTAACGGCAGTACCTACCTTTCTAACAAAACTAGCCGTTCCCGCCATTGGCTAATCGAGAAAGTTGACAAGATTCAAGAATCGGGTCTAGATAGCAAAACAAAGGAGCCCCGAACGGGCGAGTCCTGTTGTGCCTTTGACAGCCTAAAAAAGCACTTCTGAAAAAAGTGCTTTATGATGCGTCTATTGTGTTCAAAATGCACCTTTTGTGAGTTAAAAGAAAAGTGAGTTATTTTAAGCAGGTCCATTCCTTAATAATCAGATAAAGAATATTAAAAATAATAAAATAATTCTATCTAAGCAAAGTCACCCCCCAAGAGTTATAAATTAGACGAGAAATGAAATGATATTTAAAAAAGGACTAGGATCATCGCCAATATTTATTCAAATTTGAGTTAAAATTTTATTTGATACGAAATTTTTCAATAATTACATGTAATTTTATTTATTTATTTTTTTTTAAATTTTTATCTTGTCTCAAAAGTTTTAAATTTAGGCTTACACACTGATTTGAGTAAATAAATAATATTTTATTGATTTGAGTAAAAAATAAATTTGAATAAATTATTGAAAAAAATGGTTTTAATGATTTCTACTCAAATTTTGAGTAGGGATTTAGTTAACCATTGAAGATGATCTAATACGGTTACAAATTCAATTCTTATTGCTAACAAGAGGCTCAATCATTTTGCTAAAAAGAGGAATTTGATTATTGAAATATGCTAAATTAAATAATACGCGTGACATGATTTAATTTATTGTTTCATGCTCGGTCAATAGATCCAACCTACCTCCTCCCCAAATAGCTTGTGGGCCCTATGGTTGAGGCCCTTTTACATAGAAGCATTGATGGGTTCAAGGAGGGACAAGTAAGGGTCATGGCCCTCCAAAAAATACTTGATATTATATTTTTTTATCCCTAATTTTAATTTTGTTATAATAATTTAACACAATAGGATTTGAGCCTTTTTATTTTTTTATTTTATGTATTTACATAAAGTTTTATAAATTTTAATACTTTTAATTTGATCACGTAACTAAAATTTGTAAATCCGTCGCATGAAAGTGCTCATACTTAGAGTAATTTTCTGTCCACTGTCTCATGTGGAACCCATCATATATATTGGGTTCTGAACCTTCATGCTCCACAAGACAATTATACGCATCTGTAAGCAGTTATAGGCTCAACTTTTACTCCAAATGTCTTTTAGAGAGAGAGAGAAGCCTGTTATTCACAATTATGAAAATGATGTGCTCAGCCCAAAGTAATAAAAAACTTGTCAGAGTGAGAAGAAAAGTGTCCGAGGAAGGCACCTCCGCGAACCTTATCCCATATCGAAATCTATGGATGTAGGAAAATGTTAATCACATCATCATATAGGCTCGAAAAGTATAAATTGGGGAACTCTAAAGTTCATGGCCATGGGATTATAGATCATTTGCGTATAGTCTTTATTCATTGCATGTTCTAGTAGTAATACAAGCAACATTTGCAACCCAGTCCAGCTCCAATGAAAACTTTCTTTTCCCAATCTCAATTTCCTTGTAAACAAAAATCATACAACCAAGATCTTCATGATCATCCTACTTGAGATTCCTATCATGATCACTTGAATTAAGCAAAGAAGATAGAATTGAAAGTCACAAATTTTATTACTATGCAAAAATATGAGACAGCATGTTTTTCCAGTCTATACAGTCAGAGATGAGAGACTCTTCTTATTCTTCCCAAGCAGTTGTCTTTTGGCCTACGATGCGGTAGGTACATTACCGGGCATCTGGGATTAACCCGTTCAAGCCTGCAAAATGGGGGGAAAAAAGTCAGGGTAAATCCTCAATTAAGTTTACAAATTTTCTTTTCCTTTTCGCTTCTTCTCAATAGCTAAACACAGTCTACTTTTTGAATAGACAAGATCTGTTTTATTTCAGTGATATTAAAGAACACGTGAAAGAAATCTTGTGAAAAAGGGAAGTTAGATAAATGGAAATGATAGCAATATAACTCACTCATAATTAAGGAGAAAATAGTGTAGAAAAATAGTGATTTCTAGCTTGGCGAGATCATTTCCTGGGCACATCCTGCTTCCTGCTCCAAAGGGAAGGAAAGTTCCTGCTTTAGGTGTAAGACCCTACAAACAATATAAACCATATTAGAATATCATATCATAACACATACATAAAAATGGATAATAAATTAGACATTAACCATATTACACCTGCATATATAGATATATGTATATATACATACACATAACACTGATCTTCAGGTCCACATACGTTGTTGGGAAGGGGAAGAAGGAACAGTATTATGAAACTTACATCCCATCTTGAAGGATTAAACTCCTTTGGGTTAGGATAAATTTCAGGATCCAAGTGAATGCTCCTAAACCATACCAGAACTTTCCATCCCTTGGGAATGGTATAGCCTGAAACACAAACCACTTACATATAGTTAATCATAAGCTGGTGTACTTGTTTGCTGCACGTTAGCACATTGTGCCCAAAACACTGCACTTTTGTAGGATATATGTTGGCAAAATATGTCTAGACATTTTAAAAAATTAAAAATCATGTTTCTTGCTAGATGGTTTATTCTAATGAGTAACATGAGATCCTTTCCAATTTAAGCTGACTTGTAGCAAATTACTTTGTTTTCAATTTTTTTTTTCTTTGGCTTTCTTGGGCGTGCAATATAAAATAGGGAAGATCAGATGTCATCTAATTAGAACAGAGATACTAGAAAAGAAAATCCAGAAGCATAAACTGACCACTCATCTGGACATCTGCTTTTGCCTCTCGGAAGACCACAAATGAGAACGTCAACAAGCGAAGTGATTCATCGACCACCTTCACGATTTAATTTAAATAAAAAGAAAAGAAAAAGAAATAGTGGTTTATCATTTTGAATGTGAATTGAATTAGTAAAAGCTGCACAGCAGTAATTTCAGAAAGATCACATACCTTGGAGAGATACTCCATTTGTCGAACTTCCTTAAGAGTCAACCCCTTCTGTGTGGGTGGCCTGTTTTTTACAATTGCCTCTTGCTCTGCCTAGAATTCAGTCCACTATATTTAGGAAGCAGAATTTGAAGTTTAAAGAAAAACTTGGAACTTAAACCCAATGTTACAAAGAAATGGCCATAACCAGTACTTTGTCAAATTGACAAGGGGACATACCCAATTCTTTTACTTCCATTCAAATAAGACCAGTTTCCCTATATGTAAATTTATGTGTTGCATATCTATTATTTTACATATGCATACACCAAACAGCTTATTGAACAATTCACTACCACTATACACCCGCAGACAATCCTGAAGTTCAACTTACCAAAATTGTCTAGGTTGGAAAAGTAAAACAAAAACAGAAGCAACATAGAGCTAAAAAGGTTACAAATCTAAGAATTTGTGAAAAAGTTAGGTTGCTGAAATTTCAGAAGATTGCACTTCAGTAGACCAAACTCAAGTAGCTGATGATTCACCATATTTTTAGAGAAAAAATATTGAAATCTATATAAAATCAACTACTAAAAGGACTCTTGGGCAGAATTAGGATTTGGTACCTTAGCTCTTTGGAAGAATTCAGGATGCTGTTGTAGAAAGAGGGTAGCCCACATTGTGATGTGGCCAGAAGATTCATGACCAGCATTTAGGTACATTACTAAAACATCAATGATTTCCTCATCATTCAATCTTCTACCATTCTCATCTTCAACTTCCAACAGAGCGTCCATCATGTCTTTCTTCGACCTTGGTGGTTGCTTCTCTCTCTTCTCCCTTCGCTCATTAACTATAGATTGAAAAATAGCCACAAGGTTTTTTCGTGCCTGAAATTTAGACAACCTATGTAATTCCCAAAACTAAAAACAATAACGGAATTAACAAGCAAGACAAACTCAATAGATTACTCAATTCACGTTCTTTCAAAATGTTTAACTTTTATCATATGTGTTCATTGAGACATGCTTAAAAATCACTGGACGAAATCTTTGGACTTGTTAATTGAAAATTCCCAATAGGTCGAGCCATTTAACAATTGGAACCAAGTATTCACTGGCTCTACTCTGCCAAGGGAACACATGCTTCCATTTCATGTTCAAAGAATAAGAACAATGATACATAAAAAGTAACCGAACCTCACCTTAAGTGCTTTATGGTAAGCAAATCCTGGGAGATTGATTGCCATGGCTCTAACTCCATAATTAAGTGTTGTATATTCTCTCTCCAAAGCCTCCATTACCTGCTCACTCTCCGAGCTTAGAAAAATATACATAATTATCCTAAATGTAAGCTTTCGAAGTTCAGTTAAGAACTCTATCTGTCCCATGCCAGCCCATTTGTCTAAGGCAGATGTTACAATTTCTTCAATATATCGCATATACATGGACAATGCTTCGTGACCATTGACTGGTGCTGCAGTTAACCGTCTTAATCGCTTGTGCTCTTCATATGAAATGCCAATGAATGATTTCCTTCCAATGAGTTTCAGAGTGGAGCTAGGCCAACCTGGCTTGAAGTATTCATCATCCGTCAAGACTCTCCGGCATGCTTCAGGCACTGTAACAATGATACTTGGGTTGCCAAACATGAAGGCCTTGTAAATTCCAGTATTTCCAAATCTGCATTATTCATTTAGATCATAGTGTAATGTCATTCCAATAAAATTAAACTGGCTGAAGTTTGGAATATGCCAATATACTACCAAATTTTCTAAGTATTTTATGATGAATTTTTAACAAAGAAATAAAAAATGTAAACAGCACAAATTTTCTAAACCTAATTAATGAAAATTTACTTTACATAAAATATCAAAATATAATGATAAGGTCTCGTATGTCTAGTGCATGATTGCTATTGCGGGAGCCTGTGTGATGGTTAGGTCTCGTTTGCCTAATGTAGTGGCTACCTACCATCTGTTTCTTTTACACCTTCCAAGTGTAGGAGAGAACGACCTTTGATGATATTATTCACTCACATCAATTAAAATGGTAATACAATTATGACCACTAATCGTATGATTATGCAGCAAACAATAAAAATTATATGTGACTTTGTGTTTGTGTTACTAATTAAAAAAAAAGAGGAGCAATTTAATTTAAGCTGAAGATTTTTACTATGGTAAAAGAAAGGTCATAAGAAAGTATGTCTCATGGTGAGATTATTATGTTGAAGATTTGGTATTCATAATTTATGGTGAGAATAGCAGTCCATCTCACCATAAAAAGTACTTGTTTCTCATGACATATCACAATTTTTCTCTCAATTGCATAATCAAATAATTTTATTGGAATCATGAAATCATATGAAAATGGGTAGGATTTTATGTAGCTGGTGACCTTTCTATCTATGTGATCTAGATAGCCTGATTGACAGGATTTAGGGTGTCAGCAGGACAGTTGTAAGCAAATAATATCCTGGTAGATTTAGAAATTATATTTACAGAGTAAAAAATACAAGTATCAGAATTTAAAGAAAAACTTATAAAAAAGAGGAAAAACCGGAAGACCGACTCTTAATTTTTAAAAATTTCCAATAAAAGTAATAATAAAAAATAAGTTTTCCAAATTTTTGAATATCCCCTAGCCCCTCCATTGTCCACAGTGTCCATATGATTTAGGTATCCAAGACTCTAGAAATTTGTATGAGATTATTGCTCCCGACCAATCATAAACGTGTACATGTTGGAATTTTAGGGAAAAAAAAAAACTTATGTATACATGGTCAATATTGAGCCAATGGCCCCGAACAATATAATAATTTCTTCCAAGACTCGTGCGAGACTTTTTTTCCAATAAAAATGCCAGTTTTTGTCCACTGCAATGAATCCAATTACAAACATTGAATTCAAAGTGAAAATCAATGACTTTGTCACCAAAGGTGATAGAAATGATAGAAGCAGATGACTTTTGGAATGTAAAAAATCTAGTTGAAGTGGACCCACTAAAACTTCATAGTAAGTAAAAAATATTACAAAAATAAATTCATGTATGTAATATTGTTCTTGGCAGAAGAAAACAAAAATTTTTTGTTTTCTTTTTATTTGCTTTCTTCAAGTTGAAGGCAAGCAAAATGACAACAAAAATGACAAAGAATCGCCTGCTCTCTTCTCGAATGAATGGTTGGTGACTTATTTGATAATGTGATTCCTCTAAAACCAAAGCACTGCTACTAGACTACATAACAACGACACAGACAAGCTACTGCCTCTAGGGAAGGACTTTTTGGCAATTTAAGCCATGAGAAATGCCACATAAATTATTATTTTTTTCATCTGTTGAATTACCAAGAACACCCCATGCTGCTGTCAATGTTATTTGCACTCTGCTAATTTCTCCTCTTTTCTTCTTTTTCCTGTTATTCCAGAATGTTGGTTTGGGAGTAACTAATTCTTACTTATAAAGAGAGCTACGTCAGTACACGAGTCTCTAGTTATCGTGGAGTCTGAAAAAGATTAGATTTATGCAATCTCACTCTCACAAATAAAAAAGAAATTATTTCTGCAATTCACTCAACACACGAGGCTCACGGCATCGTGTAGTTTGAAAAGGATTAGATATATACAATCTTACTAGCACAAATGGAAAGACTATTTTCTTGACTCGAACCTTTAAAAAAGTCTTTCCTTGAACATATTTTTGTGTGCTCGAGGAAATAAAACTAATACAAAAATAATTTTAAAAATTTAGTCAAACAATCAAACAGATTTTTGAGACAACATTTACAAATACAAACACAAAAGTGAGAAGCAAAAACTGCCCAAACCGGGCCTAAGGTACTCTTATCACCTGGGATATTTTGGTACTTCAATATCTCGAAGATATGCTAAATAATTTATTTCATGTCTTTAAATTACCAAATGTCTCCAGAAATGTGGGTCACTCTACAAACAATATGATCTGTTGTTTAATCCCTCACAGGAAAGAAGAGAGGGGAAGTCAGAAGCAAGAGAGAGTAGAGGGAAAGAGAAGTGACCTGGTAACAAAGTTGGCGATGAAAGAATCAGGATTACTGGACTTGAAGGCTCTGAGGAAAGACCACATGTTGCCAATGAAAGGCCAACCCAGATCACCTGGAGGCAGAGAGAACCGCTTATCACCCAACTTGGTTTCATAGAACCACCAATTGACACTCCCAAGCAACCACCTTAGAGCCACAACACCACCAAAAATGACCACAAGCACCGTCCAAATGAACCCCAACTCCATTAAAACTTTGGTCCTGTAATAGGTCCACCAAGCTGCTTAAGAAACCAAACTGAGCTTTAGAGAAAGACACAGACTTCCCTCTCGGTCTCTTTCTTTATATGTAACAATAGATGTATGTACACACAAACACACATATATAGAAAGAGGTGGATGTGGATGTGGATGTGGATGTGGATGTGGCAAAGGGAAAGAAAGGAAGGGGTGAAATTTGTATTAATTATTGTTATGGGAATCATATTGATATTATACATATATATGTATATATGCAGAATGGATGGGGAGGGTTTGCCGGCCTATAAATAAATTATCTTGTCGTATTGCCAAACCTGGATTCTCTTGAAAATGCAAATAATCACTGGTTATAAATTAGAATCCTTGGCTACTTGTTCCCTCCGTGGGCCTTGCACACCCCACCCACTGAGACTCTTAACGCACACGGCCAAGCGGAGTAAAAATGAATAGATAACGTTGAGTTTTTGACGGCAAACAAGTATTTTTATATCAAATTTTCAGATTTCATGTGTTTTCTATTTCTTTTTAAAATCTTTTTATTCATTATTTGTACACATCTTTTTAAAAAAATGTTTTTAAATTAAAAATTTTATCCAACAATTTTAAATGCATTTTTTTTATAAAAAAAAAATTGTCTTTTCACTTAAAATATAAAATCTTAACATTTAAAACTTATCTAAGAAAGAGACATCACTTCAAAAATCGAGTGAAGTTTATTCAAAATAGTGTGAAAAAAATTAGAGAGGTAGGTTTAATAAAAATGGAAGAAAAAAACTGCTAATTGTTTGAAAGAACAAATATAACTTTGCAGGTCAAAGCTTTCACTTGTTTAAACCCTGGGAAGGTTTCATGGTCTTTGCCTGTGGCCGCCGGCAGCACCAGCATATGGTCCTTCTTCGCCTTCTCGATCTGCAATTGCCCAACAATTGGGTCGAATTAGCAATTTTCCCATCAAAAGCACTCATTTTTGGTTTATGTGAAAATCAATCTACCAAAGCACGGCGTTGAGCTAAGAAAAAAGGGGTCTTGTAACTCTTGTTGCCCATCAGGGGTCTCGTTGTGCAATCGAAGATGCGGGCAACGATTCTGATGCCGGCAATGTTGCTTATGTCATGTGAAATAATCTTTGTGATGCCATTGCCGGCGACAATGGCATTTACATACTGTGAAATCATTGGTATTTACTATTTACAATTGAATGATGGATGACGACCACTCGTTTGATATAATGCTCAACCACTCGTGGTTGTCACAGCACTTGAACAAAGGTACAAACCTTCCTGGAAAGGAATTCAAACTGTTTATTGAAGTAAAATATATATTGTTTCGGAACGTAGAGTGTCTCCATTTCTGATAAAATGATGAAATGAGAGGCCTTACAAGGAAAGAAGTGGTTTTGATAACTGTTTTAAAACTGATTTTTTTTTTTTTTTCACTTGTGAGGCAAATGAAAATTCTTTATTTAGAAATACACACCACACGCATTGTTTCCTATCCCTTCTATCAAGATATATATATATATATATATATATATATATATATTGTTTCTAACTATTAGAAAAACTTTTTTCACTATTTAACTTCTTCTTTTTTTTCTTTGTTGATAACTCGGTATCCGATTAAGCGAAAATAGCATTCATTGAGTTTTGACCTAACATCTTTTAAGTTGCTGTCTATTGCCTACTTGACTATTTCTTTGACTTTTGTTTTATACTATTTAATTAATTATACTAATTTTTCTAATCGAGTTTTTTTTAAGGTAAATAACATTGACTTTTCTTAAAATTTTTTACAATTTCAAAGGCCTCTCTTGAGGTTTTTAAAATAATACTAACATTTCTTACTTTTAGGATAAATTACATTGATCCTTTTATTTAAGGTAAATGAAAATGATACTTTTATCGTTTTGAAAAAATATAAGGCTAAATGAAAAGCCTTTATAATTTGTTAACAAAAATAAGAGGTCCAATAAAAAATATTATAACCTAAGAAATCCCACATTATTTTGTTGACAAAATTTCCTCACTGTATAAACTAATGCTGATTCACAGAGCACATTGTCATGTCACTTCTTTTCTATTTTAAAATTTGAAATTAACTAACTTATGATATATAAATCTGTTTTTTTTTTTAATAAAATTATATATTTGAATTCTAAAACTTGAGATCTATCAAATAAGATTCATATTGTATATAAAATTTTGAAAACAAAATTTAACATTTTTATAGTGTAATTTGTCCATAAAATGGAGAAACTTCTTTATCCAAAAAGCATGAGCATGAAAATAATCGATACACCCTCAACTCATTACTCTTCCCATTTCATCTCCTTTTGTCCATATAATACTTTGCCTTTGGTTTTGTTTTTCCATGTGTTTGCCACTTTTAATACATACCAAACCTAATCAACATACAAATTTGTGTGATTATATTCACCCAATATGAGTTTGTTTCTTCCGTAAGCTACAAATTTAAGGTAAATCCTGGTTAGATAAGCATACCATCAAGATCAAGGTATGCATAAGTTTTGTTTAAAAAAAGATATTTCATTCTATTCAAAAAGAGAACTATAGAGAAATTTCTCTATCTACAAAATATTGAATAAAGAAATTTGTCTCTATTCAATTTTGTTTTTCATTCTTATATAAGTGAACATAATAAATTTAATTGTAATTAAGGATGTGGCAATACTCCAACATTGATAAAATAAAGAAAATTACATAGATAAAAAAAGAATACACAACTAAAAAAAACTCATAATAAGAAACAACAGAGAAAGTTCTTTGTCTGAAGTGAACTAGGACAAAAAAACACACCATGATCTACTAGCAAACCATTGAAGTTAGATATGTTAGACAGAGATTAGATAGTAGGGTGTTACTTGGGTACAGAGAAATTTATTTGCACAATTTAAATTTTTTTTCTAGCAATGTTGAACATGAAAATTTCTCTGTCTACAAAATAGAGAAAATTCTCTATCTATTAGAAATCTTTGGTTGCAAACAAGGTTTTGTTCACTTGACCTGACAACAATACCAACACCAAGAATGCTTCAGTTTTCCTTTACAAACTTGTCAATTTGATAAATTAAATCTCTTATAATCACCTTAGTTGAACCTATATTAGCAATTGTAATATTATCTTTTTCATTAATAAAAGATTTACCATGTGCCCTTGAAGTTGATCCTAACTTTAAGGTCAACCGACTGGTCTAGAAACAACGTCACAAGTAACGAACCTCGGAATTAATCATTCAATATGCACAATTTTCCCAACAATGTAGTTAGGTTGGTTTGGGAGATGGTATGTAAACAATGCTACAGATGATATCTCGAAATGGAGTCGCAGTCCATGATTTAGATTGTATATATAAGGATCATCTATATTATAATTATAACAATCATCCATCGTCGAATGCAAGATCCTAGCATTCACTAATGATATCTCATAACGGAGTCACGATCATTGACGACTCAAGATCCATCTCACATCGTCAGCCATTAATTGCTCTCCTCATAGTCTCAATCTCGGAATGGAGTTGAACTCAATATAATAATGGAAGAGAACACTACTAGGTCATGATCTTGGGAAAACATAAAAAAGGAGAACGGGGGCAAATTTGTCACTAAAAAAATAATGATGACACATCAGCAACATTGAACTTGAACTCAAACAATTTAAAAAGTTAGGTACTTTTTAAGTTATAATATTTTATTGTGAACCTTTGTTTGTAAACATTTATTCTCAAAAACCTAATAATAATTAACTCATAAATTTTTTACTTAGATTATCAAGGTCCTAATTGAGAATATAAATACTCTTATAAACTTAGTGGTCACTTGGTATAATAAAAACTATTTAGATCTTCTATATAACGTTTAGGAGCAATATGCCATTTTCGCGTCAAGTGATGAGTTTTTTACTCCACTCATGCAATTGTGAATCAAATTTTTTAAACCCATAATTTTTATTTTTATTTCTCAAACTCATTCTAAATAAAAAGCGTCACTGAAAAAATGTCTTTCAACAAAATTTAGATAAAAATTAGGACACATATCTTAATTCAAAACAAAAATTAAATTTGGGTAAGAAGTTTATTTAAAAGAGATAATTATATAGTTATCTTTTCAATAAACACCTCTTAGGCTCTAATCAAATCTTTTCAATTTAAAAAAATTTTAATAGAGAAACATAAGTTTGAAAATTTAAAATTTTTGATATATTAAAACCTAGTCAAATTGAGAGATTATTATATGGTCATGGTTCCAACGAATCTTGAATTGGTACGTGTATAACATATTAGTTTTTAAGAGAAAAAAAAAAAAAAAAACTTTATACATATGACAGTCCACGAGACTTAACCTAGTTAATGATGCCAAACCATGCAATAATTTCTCATCCAACTAATATTGATGAGGCCAACATGGGACATCACATCATGATATGGAATGCACTTATCAATCAAGTAAAATTCCTGTGAAAGGAGACATTGATTGAATCATATATAGTGAATTTTTGACCCGACCCGGGTATATTTAAAAGTTATTGACCCGACCCAAGCCCTTTTCAACTTAATTCCCGGACCCAGGTACTTTTCAAAAGCGTATAAATCTTATACGCTTTTGAACCCGATCGGTGTAAAAGCTTATTAAACTATTACGCCTTTAAAAGGCGTATTAGTTTCATACGCCTTTTAAAGGCGTAGCAAACTAATACGCCTCTTAAAGGCGGAGCCATCTCCTACGCTTTTATCTCACTATTTCTTTACCAGTGACCAGTTCAAAACCGCATTCTGTCAACACGACTTTGAGAACTCGAAGACACAACTGTGGCCGTCGTTCGTCGTCCCTAATGTCACCGTTGCTTCGCCGGCCGATTGCCTTTGCCGGTAAACATGATAGAACTCTCTCTCTCTCTCTCTCTCTCTCTCTATATATATATATATATATATATATTCTTAATTTAAGTTTTATTTAATTGATTAAACTGTGTAATTAGGTTTTTGAGATTGCTAAATGTTTTTTTTTTTTTTGCAAATTCAGTTGTTGTCCATCTCAGAGCTACTGGTGACGCTCCAATTCTGAAGCAAACCAAGTTCAAGGCATGTCTTCTGACGCTTCATTAGGGTTTATATTTTATATACATTGTTTAATTATTATTTACTATTGTTTCGATTTTAATTTCTATACTCTCCTGGAATTGCTGATTCTAAGAACCATACATGAAGCCCTAGGTCAGTATTAATATATATATATATATATATATATATGTATGTATATATTTAATTCAACATCCTAAAGCCCAAGTTAGGATGGATTTTGAAATATAAGTATAAATACATATTTCAGTGCCTCATAATATGCAGTGGAAATCCTCTATTATTTTTTTTGGTGGGGTGAGGAGTGTTGGGGTTATAGTTGATTTTTGTGAACTTCTCTAATATGTTCCTGTTTGATGCTCTATTTTAGTTGTTTATTTGTGATTTAGTTGGTAAATATATAGAGAGCTAAGAGAGATGTTTTGTTATTTACTGTTCATGCTCCCTCGCAAAATTTCTGAAGCACTTGTATTTGCAGGGTTTTTGAATTTCTGGGGAAAAAAACTTGAAGTCTGTTACCATCCTTTTACCTTGTGATTCATTTAACCTTTGTGTTTATGTTTGAAATCTTTGTAGTGTTTCGCTTGATTTATCTGTATCACCACATTGTCAGTCAAATAAGATAACAAATCTGATTGCTCTCTCTCTCATATTTTTTGCCCTTTTAGTGAGACAGTGGTTAGTTTCTATGCATTTTTGCAGATAGCTTATTTCTGAAAATTGTTTGGGGCCTTGAGACTCGTTATTTCTGAAACTTGGATTGGTCACACTCAGTTTTCTTTTTCAACTATTATTTAGTGTTGTTTGTTTTTTATATTCATTATTTGACTGCATAATCCACTTTTATATTCCACTATTATTTAGTCAAATCCATATACTTGTATATTCTCCAATCTCAGGTTCTTATTTACATATATACCTAAACCAGTACAAATTAAATAATCAATACAAAAAATTGGGTACTCATGAAATGTATTCTCAAGCAAAAGAAAACATTAATACCTTCCGGATTCATCTTAGGCATTCCCTTCAGTGAATCTGGAATCTTGAGAAAACTCTGTCTCGCCACATCAAACTTCCGCCGAATCTTCCTAATCACATCATCAATGGACAAATTGTTAGCTTCCGGTAGCTGATCCTCGTCTTCCAATTTCACTCTTTGTTCAGAATATACGCTCGCATTGTAGCTCCTAAAGCTTCCTCCAACACCTATACCCAAGTAAACCTCAAAATGTAAAACAATTCTTTCCATTTCCAATCAAAGGAGAAAACAACAAATAAACAACCAAGAGACAGACCTCCTCGAGCTCTCCTCCGATCCGGTCTCGTGGTCGCGGTGGAAAGTGAAGCTTTTTGTTGTACCCATAAAGGTCGTTCATGTACAATCCTTGGAAGCAAAAAGTGTACCAAGATTTACGAAAGGGTGGGAGGGAAAATATTAATTTAGGAAATTTTGTAGAAATCAGCTCACAAGTCACATGAGAATATTTTCTGTTGGTCATACCCTCATCCATGTGATTTATGCTCTACCAAAATAAGTGAAAAATATTTCATTAGCATCCACTATTAGTAAGTGACATGATCACTTGGTACTCTAAACACATTAAATATTTTTTTCAATACACATAAATGTAGTTAAAAATAGAAACACCCAAAACATTATTTTAATATTTTTGTGCATTAATATTTTATATCAAGATACCTACTACGAAATTAGTAGGGTTTTAGATTAGTTGTGGAAAGGTAAAATGTCTGTAGTCCTGTTATTTTATATCAGTTGTGGATAGGGGTGCAAATGAGCCGAGTCGAGTCGAGTATTTGATGTTTGGACTCGGCTCGCGAAAAAATCGAGTCTGGCTCGACTCGGCTTGAAACTCGACTCGAGCTCAAATTCCTGATCGAACTCGGCTCGTGAATGGATTGTCAAGCTCGAGCTCGAACTCGACTCGGCTCGAAAAATTAAACAAGCCTCATTCGAGCTAGAGCTCGAACTCGAGCTCGAGTTACTCAATTTTTTTTATTTTTTATTTTGTGGTCAACTGAATAAAAATTATGTTATTTTCGTATAATAAGAAAATAATACAACTCACAGAATAAATCAACACAACTTTAAAATTTTAATATAATTTTTTTAAAAAAAAAAATTCATTATATACCAATATAGCTGTAGAGTTTAGAATTTAAACAAATGGAATACCTTGCATCAACAAGACAGTAATAAACTAAAATAACTCATCATAGAGAAAATATAATATTAGAAATTAAATCATTATTCTGTAAACAAATTGACCCATCTTCCTCTTGAAAGTATTTCTACTACGTGGCCGATCCATGGTGTGTGGTTTAGATTAGTTTGTGCTTCTTTTGTTTACTAAAATAAGTTATTGTACTTTTTGTACTTATCTAATATATTTGTCTTAGTTACATATGGATCAACCGAGAGAGTTACCTGATCCCGGCCCTAGCAATCCATCAGTATTATACTTACAGCATCAGCATCGTTCCACTGCTATTTGGGAGGGCCGTGAGTTCCGCCCATTGCACTGTCGACGCATTGAGGCATCGTTACGTAGAGTAGTAGGTCGGTTAGACACACGGGTCCTTCGATGTTTGGTAAGGGCGGGTTTCTATGGGGTGCATCGGTTGGGCTTCATGGCACTAGATTGGAGCCTCATCACTGCACTCATCGAGCGGTGGAGAGTTGAGACCCACACATTTCATTTGCCTGTGGGTGAGACGACCATTACACTACAGGATGTTTCAGTACTACTTGGGTTGCCGGTTGATGGCGACGCAGTTATTGGTCCGGACGTGCAGAGGCCTATTCCAGAGTGGCAGCAGTTGTGCCACGACTTGCTCGGGATTACTCCTCCTCAGACTGCTTTTGATGGATCGCGTCTTCGGTTGAGCGCATTGACGCCCCATTTATCTGAGCCGATCCCCGATGACGCTGACGATGGATTTATTGCGGCGTACAGCAGGACATACATTATGTATCTTCTAGGTGGTTGCCTTTTTACAGACAAGTCATCTAGTAAGGTGAGAATGATGTTCTTACCTCTGCTACGAGACCTTGATCAGGCAGGCAGGCTTAGCTGGGGTAGTGCGGCTTTAGCATGTTTATACCGTGAGCTTTGTCTTGCCACGAGGTCCGAGGCTGCATCTATTGGTGGCCCACTTCTTCTTGTTCAGGTGCGAATTGCTAACATTATGTTTTACATTTTATATTCAATGTTTATAAGATGAAATAAAGTTGTCATCCCATTTATGTTGTTATATTTGCTCCAGCTATGGGCTTGGGAGCGACTGCGTCATATTCGATTAGAGCGTCGCGACATACATCCACGGGCACCATCCCCACCGACAGCTGCAGCCTTACCCCGTGCTCCCCTAGGATGCAGGTATATTAAGTGATGCTTTCAATTGTTATACTTGACTTTTTGTTGTATTGGATTACTTATTTTTTACATGCCTACAATTTAATTGAATATATAGATTAACTTACGTAAAATTTGTCAACTATAGGTGGGATGTCCCTCACTACCATTCTTCCACCCCTGCCCATAGTCTACGACACTACCGAGACCAGTTAGACCAGATGAGGCCGGACTATGTATGTACACAATTATGTGATATAATATGTATATCTCAATTTAGATATAAAAAATGGTATTAGTATTCAAACTAACAACATGTATAACATAATGTAGATGATTTGGGAGCCATATACTGCAGATGTCATGCAGTCATTGCCCGACTATTGCCTCAGTGGTCAGGCGATTTGGGGAGCACGCGTGCCACTGATTTTCTTTGCAATTGTTGAATGGCACTTCCCAGATCGCGTATTGCGGCAGTTCGGTGTAGTGCAGAGCATACCTGCTGCGTGTGATTCATCCACAGAGCTACATCGTATAGACATGCAAGGGAGGCACAGATATGATTGGCCCAATCGTCACAGGGATTATATCGGCCATTGGGACCACCGTCTCGACCACATTGTTTTTGGGGATGGTTCAGATAGAGGTACTGCTCAGTGTACCGATGACTATATGTCTTGGTACACAACGATTACACGTAGATTGATCGGGCCAGTTATTCAGATGCCAGCGGTTGGATTCCAACCCGTTGGCAGCATTCGACATCTGTTGGTATAATAAATATCTCTTATAGAACTTACTCGTGACTTGCGGCCTACTTCTTATTATTTACTGATAAATTTAAATTTTTCAGGAGGATACAATGACACGCATATCTCAGATTTCAATTATCCCCGAGATTGGTGATACACATCATCAGGACTTATTCGACCTGGTCCGCCATATCCATGACATGTCTACTGCATGCTTGGCTGCTGTTGACGAGGATCGGCGAGTGCATGACGGGGAGGGCCAACAGTACGCATATTCAGCGCCATCAGCCAGTCACCATACTCAGCCACAGTCACAGGAGCCATTCGACACGAGTTTTCTTCATTCTATGAGCACACCTGTGGCTGATCATGGGATTGCTTCACACCAGTCCTCCCCTGTACCAGATCCCTTTTCGTCATTCTACGTCGTGGAGCCTGACTATGTGCATGTCCGTGGTGATGATGGGGTGGAGGAGCCCGTTGGTGATGTTCCAGTGCCAGAGCCGGCACAACATGGGATGGAGACACAGTGTCTGACACAGGCTGTTGACATGGAGGTGCAGCAAGAAATGCAAGAGGGTCCAACTGATGTTATAGTGTACAGGAGATGACGGACGGCACGAGCTAGACCACGTGAGCATGGACGAGGTCACTGGCATACACACATTGATGAGGGTTCGTCACAGTTGACTCAGGTGACGTTGTAGCCTCCACGAAGCAGACCAGTACGACAAAAGAAAAAACCAACATGTGGCACTTAACTGGTAGGGTATATTATATTTTTGTTGTTGATGATAACAACTTGAGTAAAAATTAGCCAACCAACATGCGTTTGATTTCTTCGCTTCACTTCTTTTTGGTAGGAATAATTGGAATGACTGTACCAAATTTTTTGTAGGATCCAGTCACAAATTCAAACTTCAGGAAAACAAGCTCTTCAGGTATGTATCACATTGTACTCTCAGTTCAAACATGCATGCTGTTAACAGTTTGCTACAACAACACAAAAATGTAATATTTTTCGAAACCTTTGTTTATTGAAGAACCAGATTTTATGAATTTATTACAGCTTTAATCTTTGTAAGAGATGTTAAGAAGCTCAGACAGGAGCAAGATGTAATTTGTGTGCTTTTATATTTATTTTGCTGTTTTTTTCTATATAATACATAAGTGTTTCTTCAAGATTGGGGAAAGAAAAAATAAAAGTGATCGATATTATATGCTACAATACATGTTGATAGGTGTGTATATATATATATATATATATATCTTTATATTGGTACTTAAGACAGCCAAAAGAGAACTAAAATTGTTCTATATATTTTTTTACATAATCTAAAGTTTTTCATGCTCTGGAATCTAGATGATGTCTGTATCATAACTGTTTTGTTAAATCCAGATGCTTTGTTGTCAAACGTTAGTATATGATAGGAGTTATTTTGATCACCATATTGAAGGTTACAGCCTGAATCAATTTTACTACAATTCTGACAAACTCCATTATATTCTTTGTTGACCTGTTTTTTCAGAAACTATTTGTCCATGAGATCTAAATTAAAAAGGGGCAGGATGTTGGATTCTATTTAGAATCATATCATTCATAAATTTGTGCATCTTCAATTCATTTGTTAATAAATTTTCTGGTTTTTTTGGATTGACTTCTTTCATAATTTTTAATCAGGTTCTTCTCTCTGTGACGGAGTAATTTATCAATGCTTTGTGCAAATGCGTATAGGATAAAGCTAAAGCAATCTGTTAGCAATTTGACTATCACCAAACCAGATATTCAGTTTCTTGGGCACTTGATAATTGAATATCATTGTTGGTTCCTTGTTATAAAAGAACTTTTTCTTTTCATATTCAGCAGTGACTTGTGTATGGTTGCTGATTAAGATACCTATAAGCAATTGTACATTTTAGGTTTTTTAGGCTATGCTATACTTTTTTTTTTTTGGGAGGGGGGGGTGGTGACTCATCGCTGCATTAAGTGATCATTGCTCATGTCAATTTGTGTAATCTTCAAGAACTATACTTAACCTTTCAAAATTTATGCAGATTATACATGGAAATCAACCATGTGCTGCTCATTTTGTTTCATTTCGTATTCAAGCCTATCAAAGAGCGTTACCAGTTTATCTTCCTGTTTATTTGATTCCTGCACTAATAGTTCATCGTCAAGGTCTCACGAAAAGGTAATGTATTTTCTTGTTTCTTCCCTAGTTATATATAATTCTCCATTCTGTTTTCCAAATGCATTGCCATAACTTTTGCTGATGTGTGGTTGGTGTCAAGAGTCTTCTGCTACTGAAATTATATAATCTGGTACTTAAGCTAATTTACTTTTTCGTAGAGTTGTCACAGTTTACTGTAGGGAATCTCAATTGCCTTCAAGCGTCCCAAGGTAACCAAGTACCTAGATTACTTGGATAGTTAATATGTGGCTGAGCTGGATGATTACACAAGCAATTGTTTTTATTGGCACAAATTAATAGGTGTAGGGCACCATAGCATGTCGGGAATAAGAGTGGGAGGTTGAATACCTTATCTTTTAAATGTTGAGAAAACATCTTATAGTACCCCCCTTTTCCCCGTCCTCTAATATTCTAGAGGTCCTCTTTGCATTTGTATATTGAACTAGCTTCTGCATGTCTTGCTAGTTGGGTTCACTAATTTGCTGATTTCTTAAAACTCCTGTTCCTGCCCTTTCTTCTGTTCTTTATGATATATTCTTTTCAGTGGTCCATAATAATTAGTACAACACATTTCTATTTTAAACATGCTTTTAGCTTTTGGAGATGAAATTTGTTTCTATTTGGTAACTACTGTTAAATTGATATTAGTACTCTTGGATGCTCCTTATTTTTTACTTCTGCTCAACTCTTTTTAATTTTTTTTTCCCTGGTGGGTACTTCTGCTCAACCTTACACAATTTTGGGGAAACGTCTCCTTAGTACTGCAAGATCAAGCTTGTTTCTGTCTGTTTATTGTTCATCTGCCTGGTAAGCATTTGTGTTATGATGTTACTGTTGATCTAGTTGTTCCCATACATACAAGTGTATTCACTTAAGTTGCTATATATGTCTTTGGGATTTCTATGAATTGTGTTGTCATCCATGTTACACCTTTTTCGTAAAGATAAATTTTTTCTATGGAATTTGTATCTTGTACTTGGTTTTAAATTTAACCTTTTCAGAATAATGCAGGTGTTATGTTTTTACTAATGTTGCAGTCCTCTTATACTTGAGCAGTTCCCAACTGGCCTGGCCTTGGCTATTGAGAAGAAGAACCGGCGGATTGAGATATCACTATACTGCCTTGCACGGGCTATCGAGAGCTTCTTCACATGCATGGCTAATACTGGATATTTGCCAGAGTCAAAGAAGCTAAAGAGAGCTGATGTTGTTATTTTCAGCATATCTACTGCAATCATCATGCACTGCTATGCAATGGAGAGGGATGTCTTTCGATCCAAGTACTTGAATGTTCTTGATTGGGTATTTAGCGTGCCTCTTCCCCCAACTGAAACCCCACGCAAGAATAGTTAAACAAAAATGTGTGCTACCATTTTGGGTTTTAGATAGGTTTTGAGGTTTTGTTCTCGCTATTCTTCTGCTGAAGCAAATCAGGAGAAGTGCCATAGATTAGACAGTATCAGCGTTGAGGAATGCTGCGGAATTATTTATATCCTGTTGAGTAAAAATGTTAATGGCTGTAGAAGATAAAACAGTGGCTTGGTAGAAATTTTCTTTTCATTCTCTAAGCAATAAAAACTTGTAGTGCTCTTTTCGTTTCTCTGGTAAGGATTGATAATGCATAAGACTAAGGGCGCATTTCATGCATGAAAACATTATTATTATAGTGCTTCCAAAGTTCAAATAGTATCTTATAGATTTTGTTTTTCTAGTTTATTTTTATTTTGTCTTTTTTTTTTTTTATAGATAAAAATTGAATCCTTAACCTACCCTTCCTTTAGATTCGGCGCTAGTGCCTTTACCATTGCCTAAGATTGATTTATTATAGATAAAAATTGAATCATTAACTTCATCTAGAACACTAGCGTCACTTGGAAGGAGAGTGATACATATAATAGTCACCTCTTACCTATTAAAGTCAATCACCTGCATAATGTCTGGTCTAGAGTATTAGGCTGTGTTTGGTTATTTATTCAAAAACAAATTTTTTGAATTCTCATCTCAAAAACTTGTTTGTTTAGCCACCCAAAAAACAAAATTCAAAACTTCATTTTAAATTCAAACAAAGTTTAAATTCCAAAAAATTTTATCCAAACAATGGTTCAAATCCCAAGAAATTAATTATCAAATTAAATTTTATTTGATTTGACAATGATATTAATATATATTATATTTATAAAATATTATATTATAATTTATATTATACATATAAAATATTATTTTATAATATGCCAAACTTATGATATATAACTTTAATTTTAAAAAATATTATATAATTTAATAATTAATATATGTTATATTAATTAATCAAATTTGTTAAATCTTGTTATTTTTATTAAATTTGAATAAAATTAAAATTTTTATATCATATTTAATTAAATGTATTAAATTCCGATCACATTTTTTAAGAATATTAAAAATTGTGCAAATGTAATTTAGATTAATTTGTTTCAAAATATTGATTTTTTAAAAATTGTGAAAATGTATTTGGATATGATAATCTAAATTATAAAATAGTAAAAAAATTTAAGATTAATAGTTTGTCAATAGCGCATCCTACGTTTTAAAATTAAAAATTTATTTTTTAAAATCTAAACAAATAAAGGGGGGCAATTTTATTTTTAAAAAATATTATAATAAAATAATAAAAAATATAAATTTCATATATTTAAAAAATAAATACTCACCCCAAACGAATAGAACATTGATCTTAAATCCGTCAACGGTCTTATTCGTTGGGAAAGCAGTTGATCTTCCTAAATAAAGATCATGTAAATTATAAAAATGTATTTCGATATGATAATCTAAATTTTAAAAAATAAAAAAAAATAATTTCAAACACATATCTTGTAATTTAAAATTAAAAATCTTATTTTAAAAACATAACCAAACATTTTTTTATCTTTTTTCAAATTAATCAATCCAAACAATGGTTCAAATTCCAAGAAATTACTTAAAAACACTTCTCAAAATATTTCTTAAAACTCAAACTCTCAAAAACTATCCAAACAATGGTTCAAATTACTTAAAAAACACTTCTCAAAAAATTTCTTAAAATTCTAACTTTCAAAAACTATCCAAACATAGCCTTATTTTTTGTTGTCATTATAGTCAAAACTGAGAAATGAAATAAGAAGTATAATGTCAAGTAAGTAAATAAAAAGCTTTTTCCTGCCCTGAGCAGGGCAAACTCAAGACTGCCATTAAAATACATAAATGGGAACTTTTTGATATCTAATCACATACATGTTTATTGGTATTTTGTTTCGAAATAAGCACACATATAATAGACATAACCTGCACCACAAATGAAAGTAATTAACTATAGAGAAGAAACTCTAACTAAATGCATGTAGAAAACTAGTCTGAACCATATAATCAGATTGCCAATCATAGGTATTGGACTTGGCCAGAGAACAACATACACCACGTCACCACATGTTCATTAGCATACAGCCACCAGTATTCTCTTCTCAACAAGAGGGGGGATCTAGTTTTTGTTTAACACACATACAGATATTTCATCAGGTTCTGCAACATTGATTTCCTTGACTACCTAAGAATGCCACCCATATTTTTTAATATCTGTTAATAATAGTCATAAATTATCCAAGCATTGCATTCTACATTTTTTTTATATGTAATGAAATTGTATTAAACTAAGAATGCCCGCGAGGGGTAAAACCGTATACAAAGGGAGTGAGACAAACTAGGGAACTTAAAAAATAATTATGGCTTTGGCTTTGAACCTTAGACAACAAAGAACAGCAAGCTCTAGCTACAGTTTTGTTCCCCTGTTCACCACTGTCATCAATACATTGGAGAACTGCATCTATACCATAGCTGTCTGCACTAGATCTACATATTTCATCCTGCAGCCAGGAACACCCCAGAAGTTAACAAAAAAGAACTAATAAGCCAACACAAAACGGGTAGTAGAAAGGTAATGAAATTCTTATTTCTTGCCAGTGATACTATTAATTTTAGATCCCAAACTGTCTGAATTCTGAAATTTATCAGTGAAACTATAATATTATTAATTCTAGAAATATTAACCCAACAGTTTCTTGCAGTTCCCTTGATATTTGTTTACAAACTCCTTTGGAATTATAACATACTGATTCTAATTAGTTGAGGGAAGTGCCAAGGCAAAATGAACTCTGATGTTAAATCATCACTTGAAAAAAAAAAATGTAGAAGCATTACGCAACTAACTACCAGCAACTACAAAAACAAAACAAAATAACTAACAGTGACAGGCTGACAGCACAGATATTGACAGCAAAATTGGAAGAAAAACTTCCCCATAAAAGCTGCAATGATAACTATCAAAAGAAAAGTATAAGATACAAGTTATATCTTTAAACCACACAAATCTGAGATTTTAATATTTGATTTAGTCATCTGTTAAAAACTTATGCATCTCACTAGAGAGAAGTAAACTTACATTGACAGCAACAGCCCTTAAAGCAATGCTTGCTTCACTAGACTTGGTGAACTAAGCCCTTCATGAAGTGCATCCACAAGAGCTTCTGCAATTCCAATTTTTGCAAATTTTCGAGCATAACCAAAACCCTGTAGCGTGTATATGAAGCAGTTCATTGAGAAACAAGTCCCATATTGGCGGGAAAAAAATTAAGTTCATTTTCCTCTATTTAAGTGAGCTATGGTGATGCATAAAAGTTAGATTTGAATTTTCTGTGAATCCTTTACTTACTTGGGAAGCCACAACACGATTATCAGCAGGTGTTAACAGGATTCGTATAACATCAAATAAACTATTAATGCTCCTTTTATGCTGTCCCCTCAGAAGTTGGATTATAAGCTCATCAATTTTCAAGTCCATGAATGACTCCTTAAGAATCTCATTACCAGTTGCAGCAGCAGCAACAACAGAAAACCCACTATTCAAAATTACAGAATAACCCCTGCAAAAATATATATCATCTTAATCAATCATATTCTTCGAATTTTCTTACGCTTTTCCCAATTTGGCATCTCAATGATCTCATTGAGCCATGAAAAGCTAAGTCAGAACGATCAACACAAGGGTACACATATACCAAGCTCTCTTAACCCAAAAAAAAAAAGCATGATACATACTCGTTGTAAACCGTGGTCTGCTGCATTTTGAAACAAGTGCAACCAAAACCTGAGTAAGTTGATGGTTTATGAACCAATGAAAGTTGAGCCAGTAAGGCAATAACCCTGAAAATTTGATAAAATAATCATTAATCCTTGACATAATAGCGTGGAAAAATAACCATCTGACTGCACCCAAAGAAAAAAGATTTCTGAGTTATCAAGATCTAGTAGTTGCTTCTCATTTCCTGATACAAAGTGGGGCATGCTGCCCCTTAAAAAAAAAAGATCGGATATGGACATAACAGTTGGGCTCTTACCTTAGTAATGTAATTGCTCTATCTTTATGCCCTACTACCAAGAGTTGGAGTGAAAGCTGTTTGGAGTATAGTAAAACAGTGGCAGGATTGTCACAGAAGGGTCACTAGCACTGCAGCACCCAGTACTATGTTTGAATATGTTGTTTCCATCAATTTGAAGGACCAATGCCTGCTTGGGGATGGTTGTTAGTAGGACAAAAGCGACGATCGTGACCAGTTTGCCTACATATACCACAATGATTATGTGTAGCGACTTCTCGGATGTCCATCTCGTTCCGAAGTCGTGATGACCTAGGACGACCCCTTCTCCTTAGAAGCGCGGGATTGTGGCATACTCTCGGACCAGATGGTGTATCCCAATAATCCTCATGGTAGAGTGGATAAAATTGTGATTGCCATGTCCTCTCGTACGCACCAATACTGTAACATTCATCCACAAATTGATGAAAAGACACTCTCAAGTCTGCCATAACTGCGATTGCATGGGAACAAGGCATCTTATAAATATTCCACTTCCCACAACTGCAAGTGCTCGTATGAAGATTAACCACTTGAGCATTACCCTTGCCTGTTAAAACTCTCATAATTCCAAGACCGGAGTTATATGGTGTTAACTTGTGACGTCCAGCCTTTTCCTGATTCCGACTAGTCCTGGCTGCTGCGTAAGGAGTATAGGTATAGTTATTATTTACACCGTCCGAAGCTAATACCCGTCTTACATTGAAGTAGTAAACCACCCGTTCAAAGATAAACTCCACACATGCAGTGATAGGCAAGTTTCTTGCTCCCTTCAACACACCATTGAAGACCTCGGATATATTAGTCGTCCGCATCCCATAGCGACGACCATCATCATGAGCAATACTCCACTGATCTGCCGGAATATTCATTAAATATTCTCTCGCATCTTTATTCAGCTTGCCAATTTCTTCCATGACTCGTTCGAATTTTCGAATTTGATGAGTACTTCCGGCAATCCACACCAGTTTCTTCAAGTGTGCATTCTTAAACCTGCTGTTAAAATTGCTTTGAACATGTCGAAGGCAAAAACGATGATATGCGTGGGGCGGTTTCCATCTAGAATTAGGGGCATTAACAGCTGCAAGGATCCCGTTGTGTCTATCAGAAATCAAACAAATACCTTCCCTATCCCGGATGACATAATCCTTCAAATGCTCAAGGAACCAACTCCAACTACTGTAACTCTCCTCATCAACGACAGCAAATGCAAGTGGAGAGATTTGATTGTTTCCATCTGCTCCCATTGCAATTAGCAGTTTCCCCTTATATCTCCCATATAAGAAGGTAGCATCTATACTAACAACCGGCCTACAGTGGCTAAACCCTTCAATTGATGGTTTGAATGCCCAAAAAATCTTATGTAATATCACATCATCAGCTGATGAAGTATGGAAAGTCTGCCACTTCACGATTGTTCCATCATTATATTTTTTCAATGCACCCATAAATTTTGGCAAGAAATTGTATGAGGACTCCCAATCTCCAAAAACCCTTGCCACGGCTTTTTGCTTCGCCATCCAAACCTTCTTATAAGAGACTTGGTAGTTAAATTTTTGCTGCACATAGTCTCTAATAACAGCTATTTTAAGAGATGGATCCGTTTTTACAAGCCCTTGGATTTCAGCCCCAATCAATATGGAATTCAATTGCCTGTGATCCCTGTTCACACCAGGATATAAGCAAGTATGAGGTCCTTCAAGTTTTGTTATTTCAAACCACCCATGCTTCTTCCTCTTACAGGCACTCATTCTCCACTGGCAACCACACTCATCATGCATTTTACATCGTAGAGACCATATTTTTGAGTTTGTTTCCACAACCTCATATTGTTGGTGTGTTCTAATGGAATACATTTGAATAGCATTTCTCAACTGATCCTTATCAGCGAATATTAGACCCTTTGATAACTCATCCCTCATCGGGTCCCATACATGGCCATGAAGTGAAGAGCTACTATCCAAGGTTTGATTAGGCAACTCTACAGTACTGAAAAACGGTGACATAGGCTCATGCATTCGGGATTCTGCATGCATTCCATCAGAAGCTTGCCCTAGTACGGTTTCTTCATCTTCCTCATCATCTTCACCCAACTCATCCATCATCCTTTCTTCCTCCTCCTCCGCCTCCTCGACTGAGTTGTGTGGACTGAGGTTTACGTCCACCCCTCTATAAGCCCAGGACGAATCATCCGTCATAGCAACTTCTTGAACAACAGTTTCGCGATTCGGCATTGCATGCAACTGTTGTGTTCCATCATTATATGGTGAGTTTGACATATTTGACTGATGGGGTGGAAACTCCTCTATCATCGGTATATTTTGTGATGCATTCCCATAGTCTTGTGTTAGCAATCTAGTGAATGGTCCTGCCACCTGACTGGTTCCCCAACCTTGGTTCCAATTCTCTATTTCCACATACAAGTCGATACTACGTATTTGTTCACTCTCAAATATAGCACCAACCATTGCTTCAATAGTGTTATTGTCAACAATTTCCAATGGCATATACTTTGTTATTTGTGGTCCCAATATTGATGGAAATCTGCAAGTCATTTTCAAGTGACATGAATTTCGATCCAACTGCAATGCATTACAGACGCAATCCACCATTTCACTGTAAGTAACGTCATGATTCACTCTTACACATGTTCTCGGAGTATGCACATCGTAAGAAAACCCTTCTTCCCCATAAAATGTGTTGCCCCCCAAGAATAGACATACAGTTGCGCGTCTCCGTGCCATTTATAACCTCCAATCTAGAATGAAAAAATTTAGTCAATTTCAAATTTTCAGCAATACATACAAACTACAAATATGTAAGTAATTGACAAAAAAAAATACACCACTCATACAACAACTCAAACAGTAGCCTAAAACTTCAGCAACCAGCCCAAAAAAACATCCATAAAGCAGCCAAAAACTTTACAAAACAGCCCTTAAAATCAGCCATAAAGCAGCTAAAAATTTTAACACTGTTTTGTAATAAATTGCAAGGATAGAATCATAACCAACAATAAATTGACTGAATGAGGAGGTCCCGATAGATCAGATTGTGTTTTATGCCCTTAAAAATCAACCATAAAACAGCCTTTAAAAGGCTTAACATCATTTATTCTCACTAATATTCAGAAATTACATTCCAATTGGTAACAACTTTACACAAATAAATTTATTGATTCAAGATTTTTTTTTTTTTTTTTTCTGAAGGTTCTCCATCCAACTAAATTACCAAGTAATTTTTTAACATGTTTAACAAAATTCAAAATAAAGGAATTTAAAACTCATATATTTAAAATCTCTAGATTTTCAAAATCTGTTGTTTGGGATTAATTTTTTTTTAAAAAAATACACCTCTATATTTATTTGTTAAGCTCAAATGAGTATTTATTTGACAATCTTGCAGACATCCCATCCAACTAAATTAAAGTATGAAAGTTAATAGAAATAGATCTGTAAATATTCAATTTGAAAATTAATAGAAATAGAGAGGTTCAATGTATATACCTGTAATTTCAGTATGAAAGTAGTCTAACAGCAATTTTGATGCCCAACCCCGAACTGGCCTGTGCCTTTGTGAGATGAACTGAGAGATATTACTGAAAAAAAAACCGTCAAACA